>JAFJYG010000257.1:0-60630 GCA_017366145.1 Cadophora sp. M221 | reverse complement strand
CAGGTGTGTATAAGAGACAGTCCGTGCACATCTTCCTAGGATTCAACAGATTTAGAGATTTGCATCACCCACGGGCTCCAAAAACGCAATCCTAAACTCAAAAAGAAACTTTTTCATCCCGTCACAAAATACTCCGGCCGTAGGTACGGCAAAGTCAGAAATTCTAGACTTTACCCCTATTTGACAATGCAAACGAATTCGAGCCCGTGTCGAAAGCCGCGACGAACTCTTTTCAGCCTTTCAGCTATCTACTAGCATGTGCTATCTGATGATCTAAAGCGCCTTATGAAAACTTTATTCCATATCTGAGTTAGTGAGTTTAGGTCAATTGTGATTTCCCTTCATCCCCGTCACGATAACATTAGTTGCATGTTTAGTTGACGCTACCCCTATCTTCGTTGTGAGCTAGGCGAAAACCTCGGCTATGCCACTTGATGGACTCGCCTTCGCCACTCAACTATCCAAAAGTTCACTAACAGGACGCCCCGTAACGTGAATTTCCGAAATTGACGTGTAGATTTGTGATTTTGGTGTGCCTCGGGAGCTGTGGAATCTGTGATCGATAATCCTCAAACCCTTGTTTTTGAAGACCGTGTGAGACTTCTAAGTGACCGTGTTTGAAGATGCGGTTTTCTCTCCCAGCTTTGGCCCAAAGGCTGACTGGCAGTGGGTATCAAAAGGTTCATGACGATGAGGAGAAGATCACACATGGAGGTCGTGGGATCCTGGCGCGGATTCGGAATAGCAGTTCGCGTGTCAAGATATATGTTGGAATGGCCATTGCCTTTATCTTTGTCCTCGGCTTGAACCTATCCTCAGTTTGTGCCCCCAAAGTTCCTTTCAAAGATACACCTCGACAATCCACTTAGATGTAAAGATATGTGAAGACTGACATACGTGTTTGCGAGTAGGGAGGACCACACTTGCCTAACTCAAACCCCAAAGAAGTTGACGCCAAGTATCTACACATCCTCATCCCAGCAAACAAACGCGACATCAACCTCTGCAAAACAGTAGCCAGCGCCGCTGTTCTCAAATACCCCATCCCAACGCTCGTGAACTGGAAGAAGAACTTCTCGGACCCTGTATTCGGAAATGTTGGCGACTCGCATATTGGGAAGATCAAGGGTGTCCTCGATTACCTGAACACTCTCCCCGCAGATCGAGATGATGATCTTGTTGTTCTGGTCGATGGATATGATATCTGGTTCCAGCTGCGTCCCGAGACTCTGCTGGAACGTTACTTTGATATCAATCAGCGAGCAGATGAGAGAGTGCAGAGGCGTCTGGGGAAGATTGCTGCCAAGACAGAGGGTATCAGACAGAGCATTGTTTTCTCTGCACAGAAGAAGTGTTGGCCAAGAGACAGCGATGATCCAGCTTGCTTCGCTGCTCCCGAAAGTTCTCTCCCAAAAGACTCCTACGGTCCGTTGACAGACACCAAAGTCGACAACGACGAGAACGAATATATCAAGTTCCGACCGAGATATCTCAACTCGGGTGTCATGATGGGAGAGTTGGGGAGCGTGAAGAAATTCTTCAACCGTTCTGTGGAAGTCATGGCCCTCGGTCAACACAAAGGTAGCGACCAGAATGTCTTCTCGCAGATATTCGGCGAGCAAGAATTCCAGCGCGAGGTCATCAGAGAGAGGTACTTGACCTCTAGCCAGCGGTTTGCGAGGTGGCTTAAGTCTGCCTTCGGCATGAAAGAAGCCAGTGTTCTGGATCCGCACCCTACGCATAAACTCATGGCGCCCGCTGAAGGCGCTCCGTTCGAATTCGGAATCGGATTGGATTATGCGAGTGCGCTCGGCCACCCGACTGTTTTCGCGGAGTACGATTCCGAGTGGGTGCAGTACAACGATCCTGCATCCATCGAACAAGCTAGCAAGAAACTCGGGATCTCTCCTCAGCATGTACATGGCCTCCCAGACGATATCGCGGGCTCTCTTCCTCCTTTCTGGTCACAGAACCCGGACTCAGATGGGCTGCCTCAAGATCAAGACTGGAGCAACGTGAGTCTGCACACGAACCTGTGGACTGCAAATGTCCCAGCCATGATACATCACAATGCACACATCAATGGAATGAAGAACCTGCGTCAGAAATCATGGGATAAAGTCTGGTTCCAGCCGTATCTGAGACCATTACTGGATGCGTATGTCAATGAACCGTATCGCGCTTTTGCGGTGCTGAGGGATGGGAACAAGGAGACAGCGTGGTGGTCGAGGTATCAAATCAAGTGGGAGACGCATTCGGATAAAGCGGATCATGAGTGGGTGAGCTGGAAGGTGTTGTGTGGTGGTGGTGAGTTCGAGAAGGAGTTGTTTAGGGATGGGTTGGGACCGTGGGAACCGCCGAGATTCGATTATTGAGTTGGACGTTTTCATGTCTCGTCAATGTCGGGATTGTAGTAATAGACTTCGATAAATAATATAATGCATCAATTCATACCTTCTTTGCTCGAATTTCTGTTAGCAGGTTGATGTCTGTAGACTGTTGATCTGTGGAGTCTTGCTCCACTTAAGCGAGATGGTTCGGAGGAGTAGAACCAACAGGACTCGAAGATGAGTATTAAATGCGCGAAGTGTTTGTTTACATTCAATTGCGACGTGCAACAGAACCTCGGTTCGTATTTGTAGGACATAAAAGTGAATTGAATCGTGAAGGTGAACGAATGATTTGTTGACTTGCAAGGGAAGCGAGGGGAGCAAATCCGAAAATATGATGTCGTGAAAAAAGGCCAACATGAGAGCCATTAGATTCCCGAGCAAAGTAGTATTATAGACTATTTGATATGGCAAGTTTCATACGACAGTGGTCTAGAAGACATTGATAAGTGAAGATTTTGCAATAGGGGTGTGAGAAATGATCCGAATTCGAACATTTAATTGGTATCAAAAACTCCTCGTCCGAGACTTCGAAAACCTGCGACGTGCAACAACACTTTTACTTTTGACCTCAGAAAGAACACTAATAATGATATCAGTTCGAAGTAAAAATGCGATATGCAACAAAACATTGGTTCTTGATCTTAAAAATAACGCTAGCGAGTATGTTGTTCGAATAAAAATTGCGATATGCAACAAAGCTTAAGAAATTAAGCTTGCGAGTATATCGCTTCGAGTTTGAAAATACGATGTGCAACAAAACTTGGATACTTAAGCTTAAAAAAGACGCTAGTGAATGCTGCCGCTTCGAATTGAAAGTGCGATGTGCAACAAAACCTTTTTTACTTGTGAAGTGATCGACGTGAAGAGGAAGCTGAAACACAGGAACAATTTTTGACTAACAGCAACTGTTTATATCTAATTTAAAAGAAGCGGTCTTAACCCTAGGAAACGAAAAGTTCTGCTCTGGTTCTGACAATTTTGCAAAGCTGGAGAATCGAGACCAGATGTGCGTTCAGAAAGCCAAAATAGAAAAGTTCGAAATGCCACAAAACTTGCCTTTCTGAATAAGTATGTAGGGTAAATTTCTACTCAGCAAGAGTCTGGAAAAGTCTTGAAGACCATGATCACCACAAACAGACAAATTAAGCGAAAGTTTTGAGAGCTGGTCGTAAAGTTGGTCCTGCATCTCGAACCTCCATTTACCACCACACTCACTTTTATTAAATATATCCTTGATAGTGTTTATCAAACATCAAGAAGCCCGTTCAAGATCTTAGAAATCAGAAGGTTGAACATCTCGGGCAGCCGTCCCGAAGGATTCGAATCCCAAGCATCGTGGCTTGAGGCTGAACGAAACGGTTGGCTGTGGTAGGGATGACATGCAGACAGCCTTACCGATTTTCCTGGACAGGAAATTGAGAGCGATGCGCCACGCCGTTGAAGCTGCCTTGATTCAGCGGCTGGTACTTTTGTCTGCGGAAATCGATTACCCCGATATCTCAGGGCAAGCGTTGTTCGCGATTCTGCCCTTTCTTGTCTCTCTTTATTTCTGTATTTCCAGGGCGGTCCATTGATCTTTGACTTGCAAGGTATTTGCCCACATGTGGAATTGGTAAATGCAAGATGGAGCCGATGGTCATGAATGCTCCAGTGTGGGAATTGGGGAAGAGGCAGAATGGTGGACGCTTTATCGGGTACACGAGTTCAGGGACTGACTGTACGTTTTCTACTTACCTTTGTGTCACCCTCGTTTCGAATTCCAATTGTCTATGATGGAAAATTAATGAAAATAAACCCACGCTAATGTTCTCTTTGCAAAAGGGATACCGATAGCGTGTCCAACTCTCCAGACCGTCTCCGAATCCGGGACTTTCTTCGCTTGCGTCGTATCAGCACCTACTAGTAGTAGCTTTGGTATTGCTACGACATGTACTCGAGGGAGTGAGCTGCCAAATCCAGCTGGTGTTTTCACCTGGTGAGTTTATGTCCCCTTCAGTCGAAATGGAGAACTATAGATCCTCTAGGATTCTAGAAGCTCCTTGGATGGTTGAAGTCTCTCATCGTTTGATTATAAGCTCGGAATTTCTTTTCGTCTGACTGTGCTTTCTACCTTGCACTTTGTTTTCAAGGCAATCCAAATTTCAATTTTCCCTATGAATAAGCTTAGTTACAAGCTCGATCATTGATATTCAGATCTAGTCCGGGCCCATGCTGTTCGAATACGTTATATGCCAGTCGTGGAGACACAGCACCATATCATGCCTATGCATGTGGGACATGTATCTCAACACTATTCAGAGACATTCCTTCTGACGAAACAACATCAACATCGTCTTTTGGTAAGTAAAAAACAACCAGAAACCAGGAACTAGCATCTATTCCATGTTCTACATTTTCATCAGATTAAGACTACCCCCCTGAGAAGCCGTCAAGCAGTCAGGAGCTCACGCAGTTTCCAGAGTCTACAACAACGACCTCGTCACTCGTAGCCAGTACAGCCAGTTCCGGAAGCTCAATTTCAACACCCCCTTCCTCGGGCCCAAACGGTCTACCTTCCACCCAGACCACAACGCCATCCCCCGCCCAAACAAACACCAACCTCTCCTCCACACCATCTCCCAAGCCAGCAAGTAAAGCCTGGATTGCAGGTGCAGTGGTCGGCCCCATCGTAGTAATAGCCATCATCTCAGCACTTGTATTCTATATCTGGAAACTGAAGAAGAGGGGTGTGGTGGAAAGGGAGAGGGTGGTCGTTGTACCTGGTGATGCTGGGGGGAAGGCGGAGCTTGATAGTTCGGCTTGTGGTGGTGGTGGTGGTGGGGAGAATGGGATGGTAGAGGGACACGGGAATGCGGTTGAGGTTCAGGGGCAGGGAGTTGTGGAGGTGGATGGTGGGGAGAGAAGGGGAGGTGCGGTTGAACTGCCTGGGTGGAGGGGGAGGTAGAGAGGTAGATCTGGAAACGAGTTGTCCTATATTGCTGTTTTGGATTATTGTATATGAACGATAAGATGTATGTAACTGCTGCTTGTTTATATTAATCACCTAATCTGGGGTTGAGCACATATGGGCTTCAGGACTGTGTTGTGGCCGGGGAGTCTCTAAGCGAGGAGAGCATTCTCTTTGGGTTCAGTCTTAAGATGGTTGACAGCAGGACTTAGTATCGCAAGAATAGGAGCTAGTCGTCTTAATCACATGAATCCATTTGTATGCTCTGTTTGCTTCTCGCGGCATGGATCGTTTAGCCAGGTTTCCTTCATCATCCTCACAAGGCAAGTTGGAGTCAATTTGTAGATTTACGGAGTCAGCTTGAACGCCAATGGTTTGGCCAGCTTTGCGTAAGGACTTGATTTGAGTTTTGAATTTTTTGAATTCATTCGCATTGTGTACATTCTGCGCAGCAGGTTACTTTTTATAAAAACATTCAAAGCGAAACGAAGCAGGGCGATCAAGCAAGCAAGCTCATCGCAAACGCAGTGCAAACGCAGCGCAGAAGTCTCCCTTCTTCATGCCATTCTATTCGGCACTCTTATTTATGTCCCGGCCCATTGTATTCCCATTGTTTTGAAGGAACTCCGTGTCTTTCATCGTACCATCCATTGCCGTGATCATAATCATACAGTGCTCATCCCATTTTCATGTCGTGCGTGCCCTTCCCAACCCAGGTATCATCACAGTCAGCATATTCCATCACTTCCATTTCGACCAGTCAACTCCTGTAAAGCGCAGCTACCCAATAAGCAACACACCGCCAAGAAATTAATCACCACGCATAAACATCATCTGCAGGATCTTCTCCATTCCAATCATCATCACCACTCATCTCCTCATCTAAGAAATCCGCCTCAGTGACTTGTGTCTCCGTCGGTCTTAGGTTGTCAATCCGTACTTCAACAATCTCGCACATCCCTTGAATAACTTCATTCGCATTGCCCTTGCCCTTGCCAGTACTACTCGAAGCTAACTCATCCTCGGAGATCTCGGTGGATGATATGAGCGAATTGTGTCTGCCAGCTGTTTCTTTCAAAATGCCTAGTTCGCGTTCAAGGCGGGAACTGCGGCTGCCTGCGCGAGAAGCGGAGGGGCGATCCTGGTATGCAGCTTCCGCTTCGACATCAGGCTCAGAATCGGACGATTCGACGTATTTACCTGACTGCAGATTGCGAGCTGCGGAACGTGCTGAGCGGCGAGCTGGTGGTGATTGCTTTTGTTCTTCCGAAGTCTTGTGTGGCCGGGTCAGTGCTGGGATCTCGACTACAGGAGACTTTCCGTTGCCATTGATTGTACTCGATGCAAACGAAGATCGTTTGGGCTCCGTCGATGCCTTGCTTTCCAACGTAATCTCCTTCTCATCGTCATGTGGTAGGGTCAATGCTTTGAGTGCCTTGGGCAGACCGAAGACGGCTTTGGGAGACTTTGATGATCTTTTGAAAACCCGATTGAGGGAACCAACCCACTTGTCACGGAACGAGGCTCGATCTCTCCAACCAATGTTCAAGATAGCCTGAATTGTCAGACGGCGAAGATCTGGAAGATTTCCTGCACTATCAAGAAGGCTTTGGAAGAAAACTTCTGCTGCTTCATTCTCCCATTTTCGGAGCTGGATCAGTTCAATTGTTTGTATAGTCGAAGGCCACTCAGGGATCTGATTTGGCGCCAGAAGGTGTTCGTACAGCGGCTCAGAGTCACGATAGGTAACATGAAGATTGAAGTAAACCAGGTTCATCCTTAGTACCTGCAAGTTAGGACAACCAGAGCCAAGCAGCGGCAAGAATTCCAAGCTTAAGGATTGGTTGTGGTTCAGAGTCAAACATCGCAGTTGCCTTCCGTGAGTGAGGAGGAAAGGGCCGAAGTCAGAAGCAATTACTTCCCAACAGTTGATAAATTCCAGATTCCTAAGTCCAGTAGGCAGCATAGGCAGCAGCTTTGCATTGACTAGGGTAGATGACTCAAAAATGAGATGTTTGAGGTTTGGTAGAGCTTTGATGGCCTTGGCAAGGACTTTTTCATGCTCTGGATCCTCTTCGTCCTTCTTGAGGTACGGAACCTGATAATTTACAAAAGCAACCTTCTGTAGGGATGCAAACGATGGCCTTAAGTGTATTGCAGGTATTTGTTCGATCGAGTACTTCTTTCCACCAAGTCTGGAAGACCATCGCCAGCTGCGAAGCCTGCAGATGCTCGTCTTGTCGCCTCGAATCGGATCTGCTGTAGGGTTGATATATTCGAGGGCCTCGAATATCGAGTCTGGGTACGTCCACTTAACATTGTCGTCTAGATTCCGATATGGTGACATGTCTTTTTGATGATAGAACTCCAGATCTGTCAATCGAGGCAGCTCCTTTATCAAACCATGTAGATCCAAGAGTCCGCTGCCTGGCAGAGTGTATGCAACAACTTGGCCAACATCAATCCGAAGTGATTCCACCTTCTGCCTGTATTTGAATGCCATGGGCCGTGGGTCTGCCATCAAAAGATCCACCAATCTATGTGCCTGCACCATTGGGACGAGAGGGGGAGACGAGTATAGAACGGTGAAGGCCGGCTCTGCGAAGTTGCGGCATAGTCTGGCAACATTCAGGAGCCATCTCCCAGATGGGAGAGGCTGAAAGGTGTGTTCCTCGTAGAGTGGGTAGGTTGCGTACTGGAATATCTGCACCAAGATGTGATATGGGAGACTTTGCCATGATGGAATGACCCCAGAAACTAGTATTTCCTGCACTTCTTGACCTGCAACCTTTGTGGAAGAAAATCGATTTGACTGTTTACGTCTCTTCGGGCTTCGGCTGCTGCCTGCATCATCGAAGTTATCTCGTTGGGAGGAGGTGGGTCGGGAGCGTTTCTGCTGTGCTGGTGCTGATCGTATGTTTCGAGATCGAGAAGTGGATTGTGTTGATTTAGAGCTTCGCTGGTGGTTTGCGTGGGAGGTTTGAGCAAGTCGGTCGCGTACTGGGGAGGTTCTTCTGGGGCGTGTCTCTTGTGACGGTTGTGACTTTGTAGTTCGAGATCGAGTGGTGGGGTGACTGGACTCGGCTTCTGAAGCAGATTGTCCGGATTCGGAGTCACTGTCAACATCATCATCACCAGATGAGGATTCGGCATAAGAGATCTTGGGCTTCGCCCGAGTTGCTCTTGGTGGTGTGTGCAATGCACGGCGGCGAGAGACTGCTGAAGCCATGGTCTCGGACGAACTGTTGATGTTTGCTGCTCAATAAGTCATGCAAAGGCTTAGGTACATTGGAAGTGGCAAACTCCTGTGGCTTCCCGTGCTATTGGAGGATGTATTGTTGATGGAACATGCAGAGCCCTTTCTCTTTGAATGTGCAGGACAGAAAGAAGTGTAGAGAGAATTGCGATCTGTGAAAGTGCGTGAAAGTGCAAATGGTGAAGAAAAAGGTTGTAAGGAATGTCTGTCAGTCAGTCTGCAAGGCTGAGTGAATCTGATGTGGAAGCCCTGCAGGCTCGGACTGCAGCTGCCAGCAGCCTGGCAACCTGTTGCTGGTGCTAGGCCGAAAGTGAACGTGGAGTTAAAAGCATGCGCTAACTACTATTGGTTAGCTCAAAAACTTTAAATCATCCTGGCTTGTCACTGCGACTGAGCACTTTGGCCATCGTAAATAAAACCACCGCGGACGGTATTGGCGACGACGACAACAACAACATCACTATGATTTCATAGCCAGAGTGTATTCACGCAAGATTAACGTGCCAGATGATATTTCATCTTGCCCACGTGAATCCGACCTTTCGAGCCCTCACTCCTCTGGTTCCCCTGAGCCAAAACACTCTCATGAATCCGTCCCGACCCCCGTTCTCATCACGCCCCCTCGACGCGTTGCTGTGCAGTCACTCCATTGTGTGCAGCCCTGAACTGTGTACCAGGAACGCCGGCCCCACCGTTCGTGTTTAATCACGCAATTCCATACTCTCGAGTCTCAACTCTATTCATCCGCTCAGCTTTATCCTCGTGTGGAAGGACGCACTGTATAAGCAATATGCAGGCGAGCCAAAGCTGAGAAAGATGTCTCACCACAAAGACATAGGAGAACCTTCACTTTTTGTATATAATATCACCCACAACAACATTGACCGGCGACCCTACCTCCGAAGGAATGTGCGGGAAGTACTAGGATCACTAACTATGGGATCAACGCTTTCCTCACTGAAATCAACCATTGGGGCCAGACCTCGAGAAGAAGTCATGGCTTCAGATGACGAAGAAGATGAACAGCACAGGCCAACAAAGCGAAGAAAGCTGGCTGAGTCTGACGAGACAGCTTCTGCAGCTCTTGACAGAGAAGACGACGACATGATTGGACATCGAAGACCGTTTGGTCAGGTGACGAATGAGAGCAGAAGAAGTTCATTTCGATTCTCAGCGAAGCCGGATCTTATCAAGCCAATCAATTTCTATGGAAGACCTGAGTCCGCTGCTTGGAACCCGGACCAACTTGCGAGGCTTGGAAAGCCTGGGAAGAAATCTTTCAACAGATGTCTACCTCGAACCCCAGTGGACTTTTCTGAAGCTATGCGCATTGATCTTCTTCGTATCAATGCAGAATACCAAGAGTCACCGCCCAATGCTGAATGGGGCCACGAGGCCGACATCAATTGCAGGTGCGGTGTTGCGATTTATTATGCCAAGAACGACGAAAAGCCAGGTGAGGTGAAGCCCCAAGATTTTCGCGAAATCTGTAGGCTCGTCAAATCCTG
This sequence comes from Cadophora sp. M221, assembly GCA_017366145.1. Classification (NCBI taxonomy): domain Eukaryota; kingdom Fungi; phylum Ascomycota; class Leotiomycetes; order Helotiales; family Ploettnerulaceae; genus Cadophora; species Cadophora sp. M221. The sequence goes on along the minus strand of JAFJYG010000257.1, from coordinate 50,526 downwards.
CAAATACCGCATCTCGATTAGCACGAACGGCGAAGTTTCCCGGGAAATCATTCTCCCCGAGCCATTTATTTTTACGCCAGACCACTTCTATGTCTATCGCAGAACGAGAAAACCGAATGGGCAATGGGACCAGCACTCAGACGGATTTGGCTTTGCAGACAAGTACAACATCAAGGTTTTTATCGAACCAATGGGAACCAGTGGGTTGTGGCCTGGTATGATCCTGAAGTCGGATTCCGATGGCGACGTAATAGCAAGTTGGCGTGCCGAAGAGCCCGTAGCAGACGAAGATGTCTCCTTGTATGCCCGGACAAACCCTTGGTTGTCTGCCGAACGACACAGTAAAACCGACCTTTACGCAATCTACAAGAACAGGAAGGAAAAGATACAGTACAGCTTAAGGATGCAGATAAGATGGTCGTTGCCATCCCAGCTCAACGACCTTACCTCGAAAAGACCAAGGCAAGTCTCGGCTCCGGGATTTCTACCGCCACGTACTCCAGTAACTCCGGGATCTCCTCCCAAGACCGAAGTTCCTCTTCCACCAGACAGTCCAGGAGATAGCCGTGCCGCAAGACGCCGCTCAAATGTTCCGACTTACAATTTGAAGGCTTTGAGCAGCATCGCACAGGGCAAGTCCCCGAGGGCTTCGCAGGTACAGAGATCTAGGTCCGAGCAACGTGATGCGGACAACGGTGAAATCACAGTCACGTATTGTTTTGGTAAAGCAGAAGCCGCAGAGACGGGCATCAAGCGGGAAACCATGATTACAGGATTGAAATGCCCATTTTGCCTGTCCCGGAATCGTTCTCTGGATGAACTGCGCCTGCACCTCAGCACAGACCATAGTGCGTATAGATTTCATGCTCGTCGACCGAACCCACCAAGAATCACGTTCTTTGTCGAGCTGGCAAAGAGCAGCCGTCCTGGATCCTTGGCTGTGGCTGAACGATCGAAGATCATCCAACTAGGCCAACCCATGACCTTGTTTGATTTAGAAAAGCACCTGGCCGGAGACGAGTCCTGGACGAAAGCTCGCAGCGGACCTCTGCATAATATTTGGCCAGGACATCTCGTAGAGAGGCGTATGATTGATTCGTCCCACTCATCATCTCCTCGTGAATCTCGCCAAAGCTCTCCAAACACACCAAACGAGATAGAAGACTTCATGGATGTGGACAAGTACGAGCCAGAGCCAGCCACGAAGCGAAGAAAGGTTCACCTCGTTCCCAAGATTGACAAGCCACTCTACGATACTGTTACCAAGCGTCTCCTCGTTGCCGATGAAGTTCTAGCCAACAGCGACGATGAGACCGATGAGAGTTGGTTACACCAGCAACGCCGAGACGGCATTGATGACTTCACGGATATCCCGTCCGAGGAGAAGGAGTATATCAATCGTTTTAACCCATTCATCTTCGAGGAACGCCTGACAAGCATGAAACACCTTCCCGAGGCAATCGTCCGGTTCGTGGAAGACAACAAGTCGTGGCTTGCGGGAAAAGTATCACGTAGACAGGAATTCTCCAAACACATGGAGAACTTCGTTCTGAAAGGCTACGTGGACGAGAGCGTCCATGATCGCTGCATACGGATTCTGATTGCTGAGAAGGAGGACATGAAGCAGAGGAATGAGATGACCGAGAACGGTGGGAATGAAGACGTTGACATGGATAGAGTTGAGCAGCCTGCTTTACCGACGAGGGGCTTGAATAGTTGCGTTTGTGGAGAAGTTACGATTCCTCCTAATAGGGTGGTTTGTCGTAACATGGTAAGTCAATCCCCAAGCTACTTTCAAACCCCCCAGCCTGCAGTTGAAGCCGAAATTGTGATTGTTGCTGACTAGCCGATAGAAATGCCCAGCACGATTTTTCTGCCGACCATGCGCAAAGAGCTTCGGACGACCAATCGCCGGACAATGGAAATGCGACTCCTGCTTCTCTTGAGAGAAGAGCGTACATACGAGCCCACAAACACCATGGTTTCTCATCCGCAGTTACGCACGCATGTATGATCGCGGGAATTGGGTGGGATCAGTGAACCTTGGGGCTCGAGCTTGATTTTGAGCCAGGGGCATAATAGCATGGAGTTTTTGAGTGATGGGAGGGTGCCTATCTGCATGTTTTTATGGGGATGTTTTACTGTAAAGATAATGTTGTACAAAAGAAAAGGTGCGAGGCGAATGGTTGGCACGTAGGTAGGTACATGCTCATCACACTTACTTGCCTAGCACGCGAAATGTGAGTGGGGGATCGGTTGATCAGATGTCTTCTGAGCAAACGAGAAAGGAAGCAATGGCTTCCAAATCACAAAAATCTTTAACTTTACTTTACTAGCTATTGCTACATATATACAGCGTAAAGTGATGATGAGTTAAGATGATAACAAACAAGTGTGAAGGGGTGTTGAAAAACTATAGCAGATTTGCTGTATGCAAGTTGTGCAACCATACTCGTGAGTAAGTCCCAAGAAGACGGAACTTACGGTCATACCTAGCTCTATTGATCTTTGCAAATACAACTTAACAAAGCCTGCAATACAAATCTAAAAATTAAAACCTAGAAACTGAGTAGATCATGAGCAAATCCCACTTTCATATATGGCATACGACAACCCACCATTTCACAAACCTGTAAGGTAGTTAGAGTAAGCAACAGATGTTAAACCCACTCATTGAGACTATACTGCTAGCGGTATCCACTTTTATTTGCGATGTGCAACAATTCTAAATATATATATTATTACTAGGGAGCTACTGTAGGTTGGGAACTGGGGACTACTCTGGGGGCTAGCCAGTGTGGGAAGTGTATAAGGAACGAAACGATATAAAGTAGGATAGGCTAGATAATTAATTGAGTTCTGGTTTTATTGACGATGTGGGTAAGGGAAGGGAAGGGAAGATGGATTGGAAAGGGGGTGTAGATGTAGACGGGTTGTGAAGGAGTGGAGTTTGAGGATATTGGGGAGTGTTGAGTGTTGCTACTTTTCAAAGGACTTTGATGGAAATGTTTGGGATGCGGGGTTTGGAGGCCGCCTAGATGGAGAGATTGATGGTGGAATGGAATTGCATTCTGTGTTAGTAGTTTTTAGGTCTTTGGCTAGGCTTGTTTCAGCAAAGGGTTGTTGTGTACAAAACGATGAGAAGAGCGGTTAAGAAGATTCAAATACGAGAGAAGACACATTTCGAAGATGATTAGCTTTTACGTGGAATTCTGTTAGATTTACTTGCGGAATGAAATCCAAAGGCTAAGGCGTACTCCTGATAGTAATTTGACGTGATGTACGAAATGTCAGTGTTAGACGTTGACGTACAGCGTGATTCACGAATGCTTGTCTTGAAACGCAATCCTCTCCTACACATGGGAGGACGAAGAGGTGTCTTTCCAGAAGGTTGAATTGCGGTCAGCGACTACAAAGAAAGGATTCTTGAAAATCAGGAGGGTTTGCAAAGAGGCCTTGAAACGTCGCTGCAGATATGCTTGGGTAGACACGTGCTGTATCGTCAAGAAGAGCAGGCGCGGAGCTGATAAAGAATCACCAGCAACTGCGGTCTACTGGTGATTAAACCATCCCATCTTTCTGATTATTTCTTGGGTTTATTTTCCATACCAGTATCTAGGGCTTTCTATTCACAGCTCTCCAGGTCCTGCGTATCAAAAGAAATCCACACTTCAAGGCTCCTTCAATCGACACTAAACCATGGGTGCATCAATGCATCCTTCGCCGTGATCCTCTTCTCCGGATCCAAAGCCGTCATCTTACCAATCAAATCACGGAACGAAAAATCAACAAATCCCCAATACTCGAACAGCTTTCGAGGATTTGCCGAAAAGTCAAAGCTGCCAGCGAGAGTAATGAGACGTTCAAAGAACGGGTTGTCTTCGCCGATCCATTTCAGCAGACCCTTGAATTCCTCTTCTTTTGCAAAGAAAGAGATCTGTCTGCTGAGCACCCATCGCCATCCATCGCTCGCCGCTAGCTCGTCGTTGCTGGCTCGAAGAACCATGTCGTTCAGCTTACGTAGATGGTCTAGATATGGAATTAGCTTGTTAAATAACTCTAAAAGTAAAACAGAAAGGCAGTCTAGGCTTGCTTACCACAATTCCAAAGGAGAAGATGTCGGATGGTGTGCCTTGAGCTGCCCGTGCCCAGGACTCAGGGCTCCTCCACAACTGATTGCCACACATGGTGTTCTTCAAATGTTTACCATCAGGAAGAATCACCGAATCTTCTAGGTCTGCAATCAGAACTCGCTTGAATTGAAAGGCGGCATCTTTGATTTCATAGTCCAGTAGAATGTTGTTTGGCTTGATATCTATTATTTCCGGTTAGCAGAGATCTTTGTGCCCCTCTTCGTTGGGAATCGAGATACGAAGGGGCTTCTAGACTTACCACTGTGGATGATATTTTTCTCGTGGAGTGCAGCGAGACCAACAAAAGCACGTTTTAGTATATCTTTCCGCATCGCGTCGGAAAGGTTGTTAGGGCGGAATTGAAGAAGATTTGTTTCCAAAAATGGATATATAAACAAATCAGGGCCTGGAACACCATCGACCATGGTGCGTAGATGAGGATAGGAAGATAGCGAGCCTTGTAGATCTTTCTGGTACTCGTAATCGCTTGGAATCATGTTCTTGACGGCGAACTTCTTGCCCTCGGCGCTATGTTTTCGTCAATATTGGCACACTAGATGAGTTTGGAGAAGCCGTTTCCGGGGTCCTGCCTCGCTCGGTACACACATAACAGAGGACTATGTCGTTCCACGATTGTCTCCTCAAAAGTATAGATTCGCCCTGAATAGCCTTGTATAGTTGCCCCTAGCACAAGAGGCTCGTCGTGGGCCATTGTCAGAACTCCAGACGGAATTGATGAGATAGATCAATGGCAACAGCTACGTAACCCCTATTCTGACATTGCAGTCCTGGAAACTCTCAGAGTCCATCCACATCCAAATATTGCAGAATATATCGGCTGCCCAGTCCGTGATAATCGAATCGTTGGAATTTGCTTCGTCAAATCCCGCGAAACCTTAGCGGAGAGGACAAATCCCGGGAGTCATAGCAAGGCCACCTTCAGATACACGGATTTCGAAATATTTGTTGAAAGATTTTGAAGGATTCTACTCTCGAAAGTAGTATTCGACATTTGCATTCATTTGGTTTGGTTCGTAACGACATACTAAAATAAATAATAAAAATTGGTAGAATTATTACGTAAAACTCCTACTCTTCTTTATTACATTAGTCATTGATTACTGCCGTACTAGGGGTGCTTCTCTGCGTGGGATTCTGTCAGATTTACTTGCTGAATTGACTGACTTCAGTGGGAAAAGTTAGGGTGCACTCCTCGTAATTAGCTCGATGTGACCTTGTGCCATGGCAATGCTAGAATTTGACTGGAAATATGAATAATTACCTAGAAGGATCACCGACGTGTTGGAGAGTTGGAATGTGGCCCAGGCGAATGCTAGTAAGGCTACAGAAAGTTCGAAATGAAGTGACAGTGAGGGGAGGCGTCGAGATGAGTAATAAAATTCAGGTATTCCAGTAAGTATCTCAAAACGCAAAACAAGAACACGTGAGAAGGTGGCAAAGTATGGCCAGCGTCCCCCTAAACTATAGCTTCAATCTACTCTGTTAGCATTGGACTGGTCTGAGTTTGGAAGCTTGTGGTACATCTTCAACCCTTGGTCCGAACATTTCTTACTTAGAAAACTATATAGGCTCATACTTGGTTCCATGACTTGACAGAAACTGTAGGAATATCGCCTTTCCATTTGCTTTCTGTCTTGCGAGCATTGAACACTGCAGTAATCTCATCCACGATTTGACTCTTCCCATCGTTCGGATTTTCATCCGGCGCCGGAAAAGGGGGATCGCTGTACACGCGAGGGATATCTCCAGTGCCGTAACCCTGTTGCAAGACTATGTTAAACTCCCGCAGATTTGGCAGTTGAAGCAAGGACTTGAGAAGGAACTTCGTTGGCGGCGATCCTCCGATGGCGGTATGGAGATGGAGGTTGCGTAACAACGGGTCGCACGACTCCCATATCCAATCCCAGACTTCGATTGTCTTAATACGAGCGAAAATTTCAGGCGCAACCTGTCGAAGTAACATTAGATGCGGGTACGAGGAGCCAACCTGGGGGTTCCAGAGAGAGGAGTCACAGATGGCCCCAATATCAAGGGCAGGGTCTAGTCAAGAGGTATTAGTTTGTGAGAGGTTCAAACATCATAGGACTGAGTATCAGAATTCAGGAACCAAGTAGTGTAGGGGAAGGGGGTTCCAGAATCCCAGATGAAGCAGCCACTACGAGTGGTAAAAAGTTGAATAATACGTACTGTAGCAGAATGGCCGAAGTTGCTTGCCAGCGAAAGCCTCCTTAGGGCGGTACAGAACGCAGTAGTGCCTCAGTGTTTCGCAGCGGCTCTCCGAATTGATGTACAAGGTTTTAGGAAGCGGACAGTGGCTCTCGATTCCAAAACGTCGACGTTCATCCGGCGCCTCGCCATAACGAGCAACGTGTAGATGGGCGAAGGTGTTTAAATCCAGGATGGCATGCCGGCCGGGAGGGAAAGCAAAGCGCCTTGTAAAAGAATTATGAGTTAGCATTGGTCTTCAGGATAAGGGATTGAGTTGCTTCAACATCACTACACTGGCTTGAAGGTTAAAGGAAGAAGGTAAAGCGTACCAGATCATCAAGCGAACCTCTAGCGGGAGCTTGGGAAAAACAATGAACTCCTCAAGAGCCGGACCGAGTTGGAAGAAGAGCTGCTCGTACAGATCGGGCAGCTCATCAGCGAGGTCGAGGGAGTATGAATCGGACATGGTGTGGGTAATGAGAGGAGACCTGGGACTGATGGTAGCAGAAGGTAGGTTCTGATCCGTAACACAAAGCTCTTGGGCAATAAAATATAGGTCATTGTATAAAGTTCACGACTCTGAGATATTTATGAAAACGGCGAACCCTTCAAAGGATTGTTTATTTTGTACCATCATCTATCCCGACTTACATTCTTTATAGATTCTTACTCTCTTTGATTCACTTTCTTGTTAAAAGTACTTAAATCTTTCTTTGTTTTCTCTTTGTCAAGCTTTTTATTCTTGTATTCCCTTTTCATTAACCTCTTTGCTTCAAGCCGTGGTTCTCTTGTACCAGCTGCCAGTTTTGGAAATTGTAGGTTTCATTGTTCTAGCGTTATGTAAGATTATTCTTGCTCTAATTCCACTAATTTTCCTGTTCGAGATTATCGAGTATGAGGATTCCGAATCTTGAGGAAGGATGGACCTGAGGGAGTTCCACTCGCCTAAGCATCGCTAACACGGGGCAGCTTCCTTGCCAAAACAGGAGAGAAAAAGCAACACGTGATATGATTTCTTTCAATCTCACTCAGTCCGGATCCTTCAGCTGCTGAGTTTCCAAGAGGCGAACTCTCTAGAAGAAGAAACGCGAAAGAAGATATGAGAAAATTTACTGCAATCAAAGTGCAAAGAAGGGCCTTTCCCACAGTGAAGACGAGGCTGACTGTAATGTATGAACCATGGAATCCGACGTTGGCGGAATGTGAAAGTCAAGAAAATAGATTCAACAACCGTGGAAAAGAAAATCGTGCATCCTTCAATTCTCCCCCAAACTTTCTAAGCAAAGCTCGATTGTTTTTCCGACAAAAGTATCGCAACAAGAAGGTAGTACACAACACTCGACAAAAAACCACAGGTTCTAATTTTGAGGTTCTCTAATTATGATACAGCCATCCAATACAATAAAAACACACGAAGAACGCCGCCCAGAGCAATCTATTAAGCTCTTCTATATACCATATCTAACCTAATAATCAAGAAACAGCTACATGCGTGCCATGGAAATTCCCATGGCCACTTCCATTCGCGCTCAGCTCTCGGGGCCGCCACGTCTCTTCTTGCCTCGTTCCGGGTGGTAACCAAGCAGCGCTGCTTGCTCCTCTCGCCCTGCCCGTTCTGCCGAAATCGTCGGATTTCTTGGGATCGGAAGAGGTGTTTATAGCGTAGCCGTTTGTGTAGCCACGGATGGGAGTGTCGAATGATGGAGTAGTGCTTCGCCCAGGCACGTTGGACATGGGGAGAAGGCTCTCTTCCTGGATATCCATCATCTTGGCTTTCTTGTCTGCTTTGCTGCTGTGGCTTGTTCGGTCGTAGAGATACAGACCGAAAAATGTTAAAGCGATGCCGAGGGCTTGGACCTTGTTGGTGGGGTTCTGGAACCAGATGATGGCTACCACTACGACAAAAACGCGCTTGATGAGGGAGGCGACTGAGTAGGTGACTGGGGAGACCATGGAGAGGAGGACGAAAGCAATGATATTTTGTCCAAAGTGGAAAAAGCCGTTGAATACAAACTCTACGGCCAGTCGGCCGTGATCCAATGGTGGTAATTTGCCATTTCCTTTCGCGAGATCCAGGGAGCCATCGTGGAAGAAGTCTCGTAAGAGGTCTAGTCCTTCAGACCAGAACCAAATGGGTGATGTAAGGATGAAAGCCAAACCCGATGAATAGCACAGTAAATTCAACTTGTCCAGTTTCTTGTTCTGGGCTCCAGTTGGATCGGCTTCTTTTGCGGCATTGAAAAGCCGCTTCGAGAATATATTTTGTGAGACGAAGATCAAAGCAGCAATGAATGCGTATATAATGCCGAAGACATTGCCCTTGAATTCTGCCGAGCAGGCTAGCATTACGCCCAACGTCAGTGGTACAAGGGAGAGATATGTCGCGACTGGGTACCGAATATCGAAAATGACCCGATATGCAACGACGGTGAAGAGGGGAGATAGTCCCTTAATCGTGTGGACAAGCGAGACCGGGATCCTCATGGTGGCGCTGGAAGATAGGAGGTGACCACATATTTGGAAGGCGGCCATAGGAATTGTTGTTAAAATGACTTCTCGTGTAGGGTACCGGACTCGATATCGCAGAGCCGGAATTCTATTTTGGAGCGTAGGAAAGACTGTTGCCAAGTAGGAGAAGAAGAGACACATAAAGGCAACGAAGCCGAATTGTATCAGGGTAAGAGTTGCTGGTTTTGGGAAGACATTGAGGATGGACTTCGACGAGGTGTTTGTCAATGCACTTGACGTATACCAAACAAGACACAAGCCCTACGACAATCAGTATTTGGCTCTGTACGAGTTGGTCTTGGGAGCTACTAACAACTAACTTTGGAGAGACTGGTGCTTTCAGCGCATCTGCTACTTCATGCACATTCGCACTGACACTCGCTTTCCTTGTCCGTATCGTCCTGAATGCATCTGTCAAGCTCTTCTGCCTGTTATGTTTTCCTCCTGTGCTTGCTTGTCCATTCCAAGCAGAACCCCGCAGACCACTGTCTCTCCTTGGTTGCCATCTGTCCGCCGACGCCGAGCCATTGGTGTAGCCGTTCGACCTCGTAGGACTGACAGGATATGGCGTTTGCCCTTCTAGGGGTTCTATATGATCTGGGAACTTCTCCATGGAAGTGCGCATCGTGGCTTTGGACTCTCCTGGGAATTTGAAGGTCGGTACGGGGGTGATGGAGCGCGTCGAATGAGGCATCGTGGTGATTCAACGAGTGTCTGGCCTTTATGACGGGATCATGTTTGTCGCAATATGTCCAGAAGAAAGGCCGGTAGGATTGATTGTTGAAAGTTGCCGCCGTGGGGTGAGGGTGAGAACAAAGGCATTCGCATGTGTGGGTGGATGATGGACTTTAACTGATACGAGGATGGAGTATGACACAAGCACAAGCAGCACACTAGTCCCCGTGGGTAGTGGCCGGCGCGGCGCTAAAATCGCGACCTTCTCGAGATTTGACGATCATCCTCAACCTCCAAACCAAACAGAACCGCGAATTTTACTTCCACAACCTCAAGACAACGCATCAAGACGATATCGTTCTGTGAAATCGAGAATCGCAGAGGAAGACAATACCCAGTCGACGCGCAAAGCTCTCCTCAATTTCCTAGAGCGCACGCCCTCAGCTCTCAAAATGGCGCCCAAAAATAAAAATCAGATGCGACGGATGAAGAAGAAGGAGCAAAAGAAGGCACAGGTTAGTGGTCTAGCCCGCAGTCGCTTTCGAACATTGAACTGGTTGCTGACAAGAATACAGGTTTCTGAAACCCCCGAGCCAGAGAAGACACCAGAGGAAGCACCAGAGCCAGCACCCAAAGCAGCCTCTGCGAAACCCGAAGACGATGATGAAGATCTCTTGCAGCCGGACGTGTCTATATTGGATATCAGCGAAGATGACCCCAACTTCGAGATGTTCAAGAATATTATGGAGAAGTTCCGCGCAAATACCGAAGATAATGAGGCTGGAAAGCAGGCAGATGCGGGTGATAAGGGCGAGGTATTCTACGATGACGATGACGACATACCCGACGAAGATGAAGATGCAGACAAGGAGGCCAAGCTATCGAAGAAGAAGAGAAAGGAGAGGGATAAGCTATCGGTTGCAGAATTGAAGGCCCTCGTTCAGAAGCCAGAGCTGGTGGAATGGACCGACACATCTGCTTCAGACCCCCGATTGCTTGTCCAAATCAAATCCTACCGAAATATCGTTCCAGTACCCACCCATTGGTCACTGAAGCGCGAATATCTTTCCTCGAAGCGTGGTGTTGAGAAACCACCCTTCGCCCTACCGAAATTCATCCAGGATACCGGAATCGCCGAGATGCGTGATGCCGTCTTAGAGAAGCAGAACGAAGCCAGCTTGAAGCAGAAGCAAAGAGAAAGAGTCCAGCCAAAGATGGGAAAGCTGGATATTGATTATCAAAAGCTGTATGAAGCCTTCTTCCGGTTCCAAACGAAGCCGGAATTAACGCGCTATGGTGAGGTTTACTACGAAGGCAAGGAGTACGAGACCAATTTACGGCATCTACGTCCTGGCGAGCTGAGTGAGGATTTGAAGGAGGCCTTGAACATTCCACCAGGAGCTCCCCCGCCATGGCTGATCAATCAACAACGATTCGGCCCACCACCTTCTTACCCTTCGCTCAAGATCCCTGGACTGAATGCTCCTCCTCCACCCGGCGGGGCTTGGGGTTTCCATCCCGGTGGATACGGAAAGCCTCCCGTTGATGAGTTCAATCGACCACTTTACGGAGGAGATATCTTTGGTGTTCTGCAACCGCAGGTCAATAATCAAGCCGGGGAGCCAGTCGAACGAACACTCTGGGGAGAATTACAAGCACCGGAGGATGAATCAGAGGATGAAGAGAGCGAAGAAGAGGAAGAAGAGGGTGACGAGGAAGACATTGGTGCTGGTCTTCAAACACCGAGCGGTTTGGAGACTCCTGGTGGATTGGAGTCATCTGTGCCATCTGAATACCCTGGCGACATGAGTGTTAGTGGCGATTTCGACCTCAGAAAGTCAAAACGTGGAACCGATACGGAAGAGTCTTCTGCCCCCAGATCAGCATACACCGTCATTCCGGAACGACAGATTCGTGCCGAGGGTTTCTTTGGTGGCGAGCGAGCTTATGATGTTCGAGGTGCTCAGAACGCGCATCTACCAGTATTGGGCCAAGAAGACGATAGCAGGAAGCGAAAGAAGCCAGGAGATGTCGATGTGGCTCTGGATCCGGATTCATTGCTCTCGGAAGACGGTATCAGCAAGGACGAAGTCAGACGCAGATTTGAGGCATCGAAGAAAGAGGAGAAGGGTGCATGGGCCTACGATGAGGATCTCAGTGATATGATTGCACAGGAGAGCCGGAAGAAGCAAAAACGAGACGACGAGAAGAGAGGCGAGAAGCGGGAGAGATCATACAGATTCTAGGAGTCTGTCCTAGGGGGCATCATTGGCGTTAGAGGGCACCTTCAGGCAGGAGCCATCATTGTATTTGATTCATTGTAATACCAGATACCAAAAGCACTCACTACCTACATGGGAGTACGTACAGACAAGCCAGTATTTTCACGACCCTCGATTTGAGCTTCCCACACCCTCACATCCTCACATCCCATCAACCCCTGTTCACGTGACTGGTATCGCGAACCCTGCGCGGCCGCTAGTGGTTCGCGACTCCCAAAAAGTTTAGAGCCAGAAAGCAAACAAGCTCAACGACAACCCCCCCTTCTCAACCATTAACACACCCCTCTTCCTTCCCAACCTTTACATTTTCCGTTCAAGCCAACACAGAAACGAGGAAGGAAGCCCTACGAAATAGGCAAGATGGATCGAGGTCGAGATAGAGATAGAGATAGAAGGTTTGTTTGCTCTTTCCTTTTATGTTGTCCTGGTGTTGAGCTGTCTTATCTACCTACCTACCTTCATTGAAATCGGAGCTGGACCTGGACCTGGAACTGGAGGAAAAACTCAAGCTCGAATATCTTCAATCCAAATATCAGTTACTTCGAATATTATATTCTTCAGGAACAAAACGATTCACGACTATCGCTACGAATCATGGATGGTGGAGATGAGAACAGCGGTGTCGACGGCAACGAAGACCCATATGTACGACCTTCCGACTTCTACTACGATCCACACTTTCCAATAGACTGTCATCCAAGGCCGCCTTGTGACCTCACTGTGGATGAGGATTTGACCTTCGTGAAATACTTCTGCCTTCAGTTGAGTTTGAGAGGAAGATTCCTGTACATGCTCGAATGGCCATCACGATGGGCACGAGAAGGCATCCCAACCGACCAAATACCTCCCCGGCCTGAGATAACTCGGATAGAAGACATGTGTGATTCTGGCGCCCCTACCCGCCCATCTCGTCGGCGATTGCCAGCTTGGATTGTGCAACTGATGATATACCAGTTCTGGGTAGACATGATGCACCTCATCTGGGCCCATCGAGCTAGGCGACAAAATCAGGCCTCAGAAGGAAATCCAAGGAAACGAGTCAGGCTCATCTTTGCTGGCGTCATTGCCTTATATAAATATATTCACCTGCTGATTTGTCTTGTTGCCGCAGAGACGATCGGGATAGCGAAGTGACGCAGATGGGCAGGGGTGAATCTTACCGACCAAATACACGACCTCGATCTCCACAACGACCAGATTTATTCAGAGATAGATCCCCGCGAAGAGAAAGAGCACGAACACCACCAGTCGACAGCTACCACCCTGGCCGAGACCGATCCCCAAGGCGTAGATCCAGATCTAGAACCCCTCCTCGACGAGAACGATCACCTTTAAGAGACAATTGGAGGGGAAGACCTAGGTCTCCTCCACGCGCAAGATCTCCAATGCGTGCCAGAAGTCCTCCCCGAAACAGATCGCCCCCTCGAACGCGGTCTCCTATACGTGCAAGAAGTCCACCCCGAAGGTTCTCTCCTCGCAGAGATGACCGAAGAGCTAGATCTCCGCCCAGAAGAGATGAAAGGTAGGCTATATTCTCCAAGCTCAACGTACCAGAATTTAACAGTGGTTCCTAGGAGAAGATCCAGATCCCCTTTCGAGCGTGATCGTCCCGTTCAGCGTCCTAGATCACCATTTCGAAGGTCCCCACCAGCTGGTCCGCGAGGCGGTTTCCGACAACGTTCTCGAAGCATAGATCGAAGAGACGACCGAGTTCCAACAGGACCAAGTTCTGCGAATTGGAGACGCCGATCGCCCACACCTCCCTCAGGTCGAACCTCCGGAAATACTTCACGCCGCTCCTCTCCACCTATCCATCCAGAACGTCTACATCTTACACAACCAACAACCCGAGACCCCCGACCTCGGTCACCACTTGTCCGAGAACGCTCCCCATCTGCACAGCTTGCATACCGAGAGAAGGATTCCGCTAGGTCAACTCCCCGAGAACGATCACCAGTTCGTCCGGTAGCCCCAAGATCTCCCCCACGAGGACCTGCTGGATTCCGAGCACCTACTGGACCCAGTGGCAATCGAAACTTCACCGCACCTGTTCAATCCACCATTTCAAACCATAATTCCTCTAATCATTCCACACCAGTTGTGCCACCTGCTGGGCCTCGAGGCTATGTTCCCCCAGTTGCTCGAGGCGGTTATAGAGGAGGTAGAGGTTCATTTGGTAGTGACCGCAGTACCAGACCGGATAGTTCTTCTTGGGGAGCAGCACCACCACAGCGTGGGCCTCCAGACACTGCGCCGAGAATCACGGCTCCCGTTACACACGCTCGACCAATCCAAACCCCATCTCCAGTTTCTGCTACCACACCATCAGGACCAGCTATCCCCACAGGTCCCGCAGCAATCCCAACTGGCCCACGAGCAGGCGTTCCTTCTCGACCACCCGCTCTTCAGCACTCTTCCAGCTTGTACGGACGCAATCCTTCAATTTCAGCCGCAAATAACGGACCCCGTTCTCACCCTGCTTTGAGCAACATGCCTCAAATTATACCAGGCGGCCGAATCGACCCAACAGCAACCGGAATGACGCCTGATGTCACATTACATATGAAGAAGCTGGAAGAGGAGGAAGATCCTCTACGAGCAAAGCTCTACGCCAAAGAAGAGACTCTCAGACAATCACTCAAGCAATGGGATAAACTCAGTCGAGAGTCTGCCGCTATGAGTCTCAGGACCGAACTGAGCGAGAGACATGTTCGACAATTGGCAGGGGAGGGTGTGGGTGGTGCCGCATTTTAATTCCCGTCGTGTTCTGGAGCGTGTTACTTGGATGATTGGTGCTGGATATGAGGAGTGTGATTCGAATTGGCAGAATTTCGATCAGTGTCCCAGTCAGCAGAAAAGTGGCGTTTCTGATGTTTTATTTTTTCTTCTTTCCGTGATGATACCATGACAAGTCAGCGGCGTTTGTTTCACAGGGGTGGTTGAAGACAGGCACAGATTAGGATTATGTAATTATAGCCAGCGGGTCGCAATGAATTAATTGGTCGTCGACTTGAATTGGGGGACTTCAAGTTCTCTAATCTAATCAGACTCATTAAGTGAGTGAGAGAGATGTGTGAAGTGTCCTTGCCTCACTGGACAGCGGCCAGCCTCACTTTCGCCCAACTCGCCTTACATCAATCAGCCTCGTCGTGCGCTGATGTTGCACAGCAGGGTGTACCCACCAACAAGATTAACTAAAACACACACACACACACACACACACACTGGGAGTGTAACATAACCCCACTTAATCCCACTTTTCTGCTTGCATCACGCCATCCATGTGTTAAGAGCCGATTCCCTCTCGGGTTGGGAATTGGGAGTGAAGGGATGTATTTTGCTAATATATGTGTTTGTGTTAATTTTGATTTTGATTTTGTATTTACGTATATTTGCGCAGACAGCCTTTCGTCCATCCGAAGTTTCACAGCCGTCGATTGCTCTCAGCCCCATGGCATTCCAGAGGGAGCAATTCCTGCCCAATTAGCCGCTGTAAACTCAGCGCTTAACCCTTAGCCACATTCCTCCCAAAGGCTCGTTTCAAAGCTCCCTAACAGACCTGTCGCTTTGCTTAAAAAGCAACGCAGGAGTTAAAAAAAAAGAGAAATGAAAAAGGGTATATCAAGTCCCTCGCCGCCACACGCAGGCTAATGCAATGCAACGCAACGCAACGCAACGGAGACGTAACCACTCGCTAGCAACCCGCAACCCCAACTCCCACCCAAGCTCAGCTGATTAAACAAAGGAAAAAAGAAACGATATGTATAGTGTACAATATGTAAAGACGCGCGCCGACCATTCGGTATTTCCAATTTTTCGCCCGGACCCGCAAAATAAAACGACAAACGCACGCGAGGCAATCAATCCGAGATATCGATCACTACTTTGCTTTTCGGTGGCGGGAGATCCCTTCATTATTTTTAGATCAGTACCAGCCTCGATAGTTGACATGAAATGCGACGAGAGCCGGGGTAGGTCAGGTAGGGGCTGTCCATTTTCTCATGTACTCACTCGTCCTCGTCTGCGGAGATACCTGTTTGCGGATCGCCTTCGTCCTCGTAGTCTGGGTCTTGATCCGAGTCGTCGTCAAACTTCGTTTTGCGAGCACGCTTGGGGGTCGGACTGCCACGTCTTACTCCGTTTGCTCTTCGTGGGCTGCTTGGATTCTTCCCGTTGGCTTGTTGGAATTTCCGCTTTCCAGCTGTACTGGTAGTATCGCTTGCTATCGATGGTTGGCGGTTGGTGGATGTCGAGGACCGGCGAGTTGTGGAGGTCGGGGGTCGTGGGTGGATGGCTGCCGGACTCTGGAAGACCCGACGTGTGATTGTGGCAGGTTGGGCTCTGGATGTTGCTGTTGTGGGTTGCTGCTGCTTTTGAGTAACATTATCGACCTGCTTCTCCATTCCCACGACTTTCTCATTAAGAGTGTTGACCTGTTCGGTGAGATTGTTGAACTTGCTACCGAGATCTTCGTCCATTCCCTCGACTTTCTCATTGAGAGTGTTGAAATTTTCAGTGAGATCGTTGAACTTGCTACCGAGGTCTTCGTCCAAGTTCTTGAACTCAAAAAGTGTTGCTGCAAGCTCTTCGCCTAGAAGTGTGTTCTGCTGGTTGATTCCCGCGAGAACGGTTGAGGTTTCTCCTTTAAAGGCCGTAACATCCCTTTCGAGTCTTTGAAGTCTAATGGTATCCTTGGAAAGTTCGTCAAGCTCGATACGCATGCGCTTGAGTGCTCCATCGTCTTGTTTGGGGGGAGCAGGAGAAGTTGAAGCGACTGGCACTGGGGCTTCCTTGGATTCTCGAACCTCCTCCACTGTCTTTTGCAATGCCTTGATTCTAAGATCGAAGGTTGACAACTGGGAGCTGTGGTTTTGTAAAGTCATCTCCGAAGATCGAAGACTCGGATACGTCTGGTTGATATTGTCAACCATTGCAACGAGGACGTCCGAAGTATTCAGGTTATCCATGCGGTGTTGTAGATTTCCAGTAGCCTGTGAATGAGCTTCGATGTGCTCCATGAGAGAAGCACTGACACTATTAAGGCTAGACGTGAACTTTGCATCGAGGCTCGCAGGGGCAAATAAGTTTTGAGATCTGATGATATCAATAGCATTTCCCGCCGCAGCTCCAACCATGCTGTTCTTGGCTTCTAAGATTACCTGGTTTTGACTTCGGATCTGATCAGCTGAGTGCAGTTGAGATTCCTGCAAGGAGTTGACGGATGTTTGTATCGACTCTTGGGATTCTTCGATGGTCTTCAAGGATACTTCCAGAGCGGATAAGCGAGGTTTAATATGCTTCAACTCTTCGCGGACGACCTCTGTGACAGTCTCTCCAGTAAGTGTAAGCATATCATCTACTGATGACTGTAAAGAGACGAAGTCCTCCTGGAGCTTGATGACTTGTTCGGAGAGATTTTTGGCTGGTTCAGTCTCATCTGGCCGAGTTGTTTGGCGGGGCTGCTGTTCTCGCTGTTTCTCTAATGCAGAAATCCGATGCTCGATGGATGAGCTCGGAGCCTCTAAATAATGAAGCTCCTCGACAGCCGCCAGACGGCTTTCGAAAGCCGCAACGCTCGGAGCAGTTGGTTGTTGAGCCTGTGGTTTGACTTTCTTTTGAACAGACTCTAACGTGTTTGCTTGCTTCTCCACCTTAGTAAGGCGGCTAACAGTTGTCGCTAATGTGGTGCCGAGCTCGTCAACTGTGGTTTTGAGGCTGTGTACGCCATTATGATCCTCGAGTTTCGCTAGTCGTGATGACATCGACTTTATCTCCTCCTCGAGCGATGCCAGTTGGGCGACAACAGCCGGGTCCATAGTCGGCTTTGCAACGGGTAGTGTGGGAGCTGTCTCTACCCGTCTCATTCTCTGCTTTAGCACATCCAGCTCCTTCGTATCCAGAAGCTTGCCTTCAACCGCGCCGATCCTACTGTCGATACCTGAGACAGTTCCACGAAGCTTGTCTTGCTCTTGGGTCAAGTTTTGTGCAACAACATTTCGCGCTTCTATTGTCTTCTGCAGTGTACACACAGAGTTACTGAGGGTATTGAGGTTGGTCGTCAGGTCCGTAAACCCGGATTCCGTCGTGGTGGAGCGCTCATTGATCGTCTCCACGTTTGCACGCAATTGATCTACCTCACTGAGCTTCTGAAGTTGTTGATTGAGATTTGAAGGTATTTGGATCTTGGCCAGTGCGGCGACGTCCTCTTTAACAACCCCTAGTTCGTTAGACATATTTTGCCTAGAAATAGCAAATTCGTTCTGCCTCTGGAAGAACCTGTCCTGTCTAGATTTCTGGCTGGCGACCTCTTCTTGAAGCATGCGAAGATCCTCTGCCATGGCCTTATACTTTCGCTCAGATTCTTGGGCTGCTGCCTTCATTTGTTCCTCCAAATACGACTTCTGGTCCCGAAGTAACTGATCGTACTTTTGACATGTACTTTCAAGTGCATTAAAACGATCGTGCGTCTTTTGCTGCTCTTGACTGTTGCCAAGACCCCCGAGAATACTCGGGATTATCTTCTCGGCAACCTGCACAGCTAGTTGCTGGAGTGAAGAATCCTTTAACTCAAGTTGGTGATTGGCTTTCTTGTACTCTTTCTCGGCAACTTTCTTGGCGTTGATCTGTGTCTCCTTGATAGACGGAAACTTTTCATGATGGTCTCTAGATTTGTCGAATTCAGCCTTTGCCTTGCCGAGTTTCGCTGCTGCAGTATTTCTTCGATACTTCAGCGAAGAGACCTCCGTCACTTCATCAATAATCTTTTTGATTGATTGTGCGAGTAGCTGAGCCATTGTCAAGAAAGGGTCGTTTGCTGATACTGCTATGCTATTCTCTTGGTTGGAGATGGTGGCTTTAGTAGCTTCGGCCTTGTCCTTCCAGGAGAGCCCAGTTGAATCAACTAACGCCTCAGAAGGTGCCGAGCCATGGGTCATTTCCATAGTGTTGACATCTTCAAATATCGCGTTGCCTTTTTGTCGTGCCACCTTAGCCATGTATCTCTTTGCTGCCTCTTCACGCTGCTTCCTCTCCTCGTCAGCTTTTGCAGCGAGGCCAAGAATTTTAATTCCCACCTCAGGAGGTCTCGTAGGCGGGTCAGAAGCAGTTCTTATTCTTGAGGGCACAGTGCGATCGGATGGTCGATAAGGACTGGTGTCTGAGGGTGATCTGACACTGCTTGATACTTGAAGGCGTTAGCTTTTTCTAATGTAAATAATAAAAACTTATTTTATAAAGGAGGTAAAGTGACTAAGTGACTAAGGGGTGGTGGAGTGAATAAGTTTATAAATACTCACGCCGTGACTCGTTGATAGTAGAGGCTATTTGGGGAGAGAAAGTTGAGTCGCTGCTAAACGTCCGTACTGGCGCTGGAATCATATTTTTTGATAGTGATTGACCAGGTCGATAGGAGTCATAGCCGCCCCTTTCTGATTCTTGTCTCTCGCTTTCATTCCTCTCGCGTCTACCTGATATGGATCTATCCCGTTGCGGTGATCTGGATCGGTCGCCGTTCCTGGCCTCCTTGGAATGAGCGTGTGAGGATTTGAATTTAAAGGAAATAGATGGTGTATCGGATTGGCGGCGGTCACCAGACATGGCGAACGCTGCCCAACAAGCGGAACTGAGTTGTGTAGTTACTATTGACCGGCACCTTTCTTCCTCTTCTTGGTATAATTAAGTATGTGACGTAGTTCTGGAAGTGAACCATTAGCATTAGGAGTTGTCTATTAATTGCAAGCCATACCACCATACACATATATGCGGCATCGAGAAGAGGAGAGAAGGGGACGTAGAGGTGATGTGAAGTGAAGTGAATGGAGGGGAACGAGGTGACATGACGGAGGCAGTAGAGCAATGAAATAGGTACGTGACGAGATGGTATTGATACTACCTAAGCAGCGAGGGGGCAGGAGCGAGTGTGTTTATATTGTTTGAGTCTGCTCTGTTGATACTGAAGGTAGGTATGCCTCTGAAAGTCTCAGGTGCCCATGCAAGGGGCAGACTGCAGAGAAACAAACTCGAGGTAAGGATCGCAAACAAAAGTTCAACCCGGAGGCTACTTACGAAGGTAGGTATTTATGCCCCGCAGATACCTTTGCCCCCTTCAATCGATGCACAATCAGCACGCAGCCGTAGTATTTGCATTATCGAGTGCTGTGTTGACACAAAGGGAGTGGCAGGGCGCTGGCGCTCGAGACATTCAGCGTTGGTATACGCAAGCGGGGGATTGATCGCAGACGTTGAAGTTGTAGGTGGAGAACCACGCGAGAGGATGATGTCGTCGTCGAGTGACTGTTGATTGGGATGAGGAGAGGAATAGTAATGTTGCGCTGGCGGAAAGTGGTCTTGGCTTGAGTCTTGGAAAACGTTGAAAGGGAAGAGAAGTTGGAGAGGGAGAAAGAGACTCACAGCAGTGAATTTATATCTGCAAGCACGCGTTGGCGACCCATGGAGTGCGTGCATAAACTTTCTGCCTTAACCAGTGGAAGCTTGGGTTGGCTGACTAAAGTCAAAGTCAATATTGATTGCCACAGTCCCGCCATTGACGCGCGGAGCTAAAAGAGGTTAAGCGCGCAGCCGATTCCTGCGACTTTCAGTAAACACACTCCCTGGACTGCTTAAAGACACCTCATAAATTTAAACTCTCCATCAGTTGACTTTTAGAGGCAAGCAAGCACTGCGAGCTTCTTTGCACGACCCATCACCACAGCTTCAGAATAACATATCACTTCTTCATAATGGCTGCCGTAAGTACCGCTCAGCGAGGGTCCCAGGATGAAGTTCTGACTTACAAGCAGGTAATTCAAACCGTTTCCGAGAGCAAGGAGCTGCGCGGGCTCAACCTGATCGCGGCGCATTCACATATTCGCGGTCTGGGAGTCGACCCAGATACCCTCGAGCCGCGGACATCGTCGCAAGGACTTGTGGGGCAGGAGAAGGCGCGTAAAGCTGCAGCGGTCATTCTGCAGATGGTCAAGGAGGGGAAGATTGCTGGGCGGGCTGTATTGATAGCTGGACCTCCAAGGTATGTAGGATGGAGCTCGTGAGAGGAGGAGAATGCTGACAGGAATAAGCACTGGAAAGACGGCTATCGCGATGGGTATGGCACAATCGTTGGGCTCCGATGTCCCGTTCACGATGTTGGCTTCCTCCGAGATCTTCTCCCTTGAAATGTCAAAGACAGAGGCTCTGGAGCAAGCATTCCGCAAATCGATCGGTGTCCGGATAAAGGAAGAGAGCGAGATGATTGAGGGAGAGGTTGTGGAGATACAAACAGACCGGAGTGTAACTGGGGGCACAAAGCAGGGCAAATTAACAATTAAGACCACCGATATGGAATCGGTGTACGACATGGGAAGCAAGATGATCGATGCCATGACCAAGGAGCGCGTAATGGCAGGGGACATCATCTCTATCGATAAATCTTCCGGCAAGATCAGCAAGCTGGGAAGATCATTTGCCAAATCCCGCGACTACGATGCTATGGGTGTGGACACCAAATTCCTACAATGCCCGGATGGAGATCTACAGAAGCGCAAGGAAGTGGTGCATACAGTCAGCCTTCACGAAATCGACGTGATAAACTCGAGGACGCAGGGTTTCCTTGCTCTCTTCTCTGGAGACACTGGCGAGATCAGAAGCGAGGTTCGAGATCAGATCAACACCAAAGTAGCTGAGTGGAAGGAAGAAGGCAAGGCGGAGATCGTGCCGGGCGTGCTCTTCATTGACGAAGTCCACATGCTCGACATTGAATGCTTCTCCTTCATCAACCGGGCACTCGAGGACGAATTAGCACCCATTGTCATCATGGCCAGCAATAGAGGCAATTCTCGTATCCGCGGCACCAACTACAGGAGTCCTCACGGCCTGCCACTTGATTTCCTCGACCGCGTGGTCATTGTAAGCACACACGCTTACGGCAAAGAGGAAATCCAACAAATCCTATCCATCCGAGCCCAAGAAGAAGAAGTCGACATCACCCCAGATGCTCTGGCTCTCCTGACCAAAATCGGCCAAGAGACCGGACTCCGCTACGCAAGCAATCTCATCACCACCAGCCAGCTGATCGCGACTAAGAGAAAATCAAAGCAAGTCGGCATTGAAGACGTCCAGCGCAGTTTCCAGCTCTTCTTCGATTCCGGACGGAGCGTCAAGTTCGTAGCCGAGTTCGAGAAGAGACTGATTGGTGATGCTGGTGCGGTGAACTTGAGTTTTACGAATGGGCATGGTGATGCTATGGAGATCTCTTGATTTGGCTTTCTTCTTTGGCTGGCTGGCTTTCGCGGCGTTGGGTGTATGATTTGAACTGCTTCCTGGAAACCTCGCTGAGGCAGGTAGAGGGGGAATGGAATGGCACTGGGGAAAATGAGATGATATGATATGGTAGAACAAGTCTCACTGTAAAAGTAGATTAAAAGTCCGCTGGCATTTGAGCGTAATGTCACGATTTCGAGGTGTGTACTCCAAGGTCTTTTGTCGTTAAGTTGAAGTAAGAGCGTGATCTCAAATGTGAACTTTTGTTTTCCTCTCCTTTTTTGGGTATCATTCATGGACATGCTCATGCATCTCTTTCGTTACTCATACAAAATCCACAACTCTATCCCAAGGTCCTTCGTCATCCACTCTCCTAAATTCAACCCCTTCGCCAAAATACCCAGCATCCTGCCACGCAACCATCGTAGCGCCATCATACGGGCCTTGCTTGGCCGCTCCATCCCGTCCATCGATCCATCTATACTCCCACATCTTGACAGGCCGATCTTCAGTTACTTCTTCCTCGGGCGGCTCCACCCAATCTTCGCCTGCTTCACGCCTGTACTGCCTAATCAGCATTTCCCTCTCCTGCTCATAGATCTCCGTCTGTCCTCTCGTGAGCAACTGATCCGCCGCGCCTGTGATCTTATTAACCGCCTCCCTGATCCTAACCTGTGCAGGATCTTCATCCACTTTCTTAGCATCGACATCCATCACATCCTGGCCCTTCTTCTTCAGTTTCCACTTCGGTACCTTCTTCGTTTTCGTCTGACCCTTCCCTAGACGAGCCAGTGCTTCCAGAACGGTCTCTCCGCGTTCCAGATGTACGATGAGTACGCGTAGAATATCAGGGAGGAGCATAGCATCGTCGTCTAATCTCTTCTGCCGTAATTCCGCTTCCCTTTTCTCATGTGCTTCAGCAGCTTTCTTCATCTCCTTCTTACTGACGCCTTCTAACCACATATCGTGCTTCGCATCCGGGTCATTGGCTTTGCGTACAAAGTTCCCTGCGGCATCAAAGCGACCTTCTTCTTGCTCGGCTTTCATGTTGAAGGCGTCGACCTTTGGAGCATTGCGCTTCAAACCACCGGCACCAACTTCATCGTCAATATCTTCTTCCTCGGCAGCGAGGGCGGCGTCGTCTTCGTCGTCCGACGAGAGCTGGTCGTCCATTGCGTGTGTAGAGAGTTTTCCTTTAGGATCGAGTGCAAAATTGCCTGAGACGTGCCCGCCGCTGCGACTATTTTCTACTTGGCCCTCTATCTCATCGACCTCGAGGAACTTGACTGCTTTCTCCTTGGCTTTGGTGCCTGCTGCACTCTCTTTATTCTCATCATCCTCCTCTAGATCTCCAAACATATCCTCGTCCTCATCCTCCTCAGCAGCTCCGGCACCTCCACTCCCATCCTTCCCATACTCAAACGCCTCCGCGAGATTAACTTCCCCTTTCCCCTTCTTGCTCCTCGCCCTCTCCTCTGCGCGAGCATCAAACCCCTCATTCTCAGAGTCGCTGTCATACCCATCTATATTCACCGCGCCGCGCTTCATGCCCGCCCCAGACCCAATAACGTCAGCTTCGAGCACGGCATCTTCTTCCGGCGCATCGGGGGCAAGTGCTGAGGGATTGCGGATATCGAATTTGGGTTTCTTGCTTGTGGAGGGGCCGCCGCCATCCTCTGTCTCGCCGTGGTGGGTTCGCGCGAATTGCTCGCCGGCGCGTTTGGGGCGTGCTGCTGCGTAGCGGGAGGACATTGTGCTTGGAAATTAGGGAACCATAGGTTTCATTTGGTGGTAGTTTGTATTGCAATGGAGCTTGGTGTTGTGTTGACTTTGTATCTTGGCTTGAGGCGGAGTGGAGCGAGGTTGGAATGCAAGGCTACTGACTGCTCCTTAGCTTTCGGCGTTTAGATTGTCCGTCAGGCACAGCCGAGAACGTCATCTGTCGACGGGAGAGCTTCAAGCTTCTGTTTAGAACCACCACCACTTCTATTGCCTCGCATATTTTGACCAGCTTCACTTCCTCCAACTCCCTCCCTCGTTTTCCTCATCTACCTACTTACCTTCAAGATGGTAAGGCCAGTTTCGAAAAGAAGAAAAGCAAATGCTAACAACCATGCAGTCTTTCGGGAACTACTACGAGCAAGATGATCCGATGGCAATGTACCAGATGCTGCAACGAGGCGGCATGCGAGGTCCTCCCAAACGCTTCGACGAATATTACCGCTGCTATCCAACTGTTATGCTTCCTGGCCCCGAGAGAGAGGATCTGAACTATGGCGGAAAGATTATTATGCCACCCTCGGCCCTCGAGAAGCTCACCAGACTACACATCACATACCCTATGCTCTTCGAGCTCACGAACGGTCAAATGGACAGAACTACTCACTGTGGTGTACTCGAATTCATTGCTGAGGAAGGGAAGGTATATCTGCCAAACTGGGTATGTTTCTTCCACCCCACCATGAGGGGTAATGCCTAACAGAAGCAGATGATGCAAGCCCTCCTCCTCGATACCGGCGACCTGATCCAAATTCGCTCTACCGATCTCGCCCTCGCCTCCCTCGTCAAACTCCAACCCCAAGATGTCAACTTCCTCGAAATTTCTGACCCAAAAGCTGTTCTTGAGAAAGCCTTCCGAAACTTCTCTACAGTCACCAAAGGCGATATCTTCTCCTTCAAATACAACGATACCATCTACGATGTTGCAGTGTTGGAGGTTAAGCCAGCGAGTGATAAAATGGGAGTCTGCGTAATGGAGACAGATGTAGAAGTCGACTTCGCCCCTCCAGTTGGTTACGTCGAACCTACCCGAACAAGTGGAACATCCACCCCCAGATCTGGAATCGGTATGCCTGCAGGAGGAATGCTCCATAATCAAGGAACCATGGCACAAGCCATAAATTACGATGCCATCGCCCCATCATCCAACTCAGCTCTCGTAGGCGCCAAAGCCGTATCCTCCAACTTCCTCCTCGGCGGCCAGAAACTCTCTGCGAAGAAGAGCAGCAAGAACCCAACCCCGAAAGCCTCGACTCCCGTTGCAGGAACAAGTACCAACCCACCCGCTCCAGCTGCAACTTCAGTCCGCCGAACAAACGGCCCCCAACCTCTCCGATTAGCGCCTAATAAGCTGTTCTTTGGTTATGAGATTAAGCCGCTGAAGACTCAAGCCGACAAGGATAAGGAGAACGCCGACGTGCAACAGCCTCACTTCGCGGGACAAGGTCACACATTAAAGGGTGGCGTGAAGCGCGAGAAAGAGGAGAAGGTTGAGGTCAAGGAGGAGAAGAAGCCAGAGCCTAGCGTGGGTCGGAGATTGGATGGACGAAAAGTCTAGACTTACTTCTCTGGTCATTCCTTGATTTTTTCTTACTGGGGGAAGTTCTGAGAGAGAGCAATTTGCTGGCGTTTTTTTACAGTCTGGAGGCTCGGCTGGGACTCGAACATGGGATGGCATGCTGGATGGCGTTGGAGAGGCGTGGTCATTACTTGCTTACGTGCCCTATGATGGGTCCGGATAGGGAGCTTGGTTCAGCATAAGAATGGTACTTTGATTTCCCCATCAGCTCTTCTAGTTTGTGGACTTGAGTGGTTTATGTTTTGTTTTCTGTTCGTTACTCCGAATTTTTGGCTTTGTTCTTCTTTCTCTGTGTCCACACTTAAGCCTGTGGCTTTACTCCTCAATTTTCACTGACCTCGACATGTTTCTACGGAAGCAACAACCCATTCACGAGTATCTGCCTCGAGATCTCTAAGCTTGATTCCAGACTGCGTGGGTAAATGTGCGAATCTCAACATGTTACCACAAAACTGCACCCAGAACTTGATTTACACTAGGTCAGAAGTGCCATAGTAGTGGCAGAACTCAATTGTTGTTAATTTGTTCTCTCTGGCAAGGGGAACGTTGAAGACAGCCCACTCTTTAGCTCCAAATCGAGGAACAGGCTTATTGGGGATATGGGGATATCCTCCCCAGCGGAGTAGCCGCTTACCACAGATTTCAGCTCCTCCAAAGACGCGGTATCGTACACCTCATCAGCGAACGCCTCTTGTGTATATCATCGCTCAGGTCTCATAGCATTGTCCACGTCACCAGTCAATGTAATCGGAGCTGTATACATCTGCCTCCCCTCCATACCTCTCCGCAAACGCTGACACCACGGCGACTCCCTCTGCGAATTCTTGACGAACTTCTCTATCCGGTTCTAGAACAGGCCGTACAGAATGACCACGTCTATGCTAGCTCCAGTGTGGTATCCTCGTTCTCGACGGAGAAATGCACGTAGAGATACATGTCATCCGTAAACCACGCCCCGTTTTGGTAATCATCTTCGAGATCCTTGTGTAGCTCCTTGAGCGCCGGGAACATATCCCTATCAATCTCGTCAAAAGCATACACTTTCGAAACCAACCCCGCACCGACACATCGGAAGAATTGCCTGCTTACGTTGTCTACTTGTGGTGGCTGGAATCTCTTCGCACATTCTTCTCGGCCCCGTAATTGCAAAGATAGATTAGTCTGCACTATGTACAGTGGATGGCCACAAGTCTGTCCGATTCGCTTAAATCGCAATCCCCCCACCATAACTCACTGTCTTATTTAGCTTACTAACTAGGCAAAACTGAAGCTATTTACGATTCGACTAAAGCGTGAGATAACCAAGTGCTTAATTAACGATTTTATTAACTTAGTATTTTGTATACCACCTATTTGCAGCCTTTACAGCATTTACCTGCTTTTGCATCCTCTTTGCTAGCTTATTTAAGAGCTTTGGCGCTAATGTTTCCTATGCCTTTTGTGTACATTGTATTATAAAGTCCATTACGGCTTGATTATTTCCTATGCCCTTAAGCTCAGGGTGTGCTCTATTAATTTTCACTTTTAGTAGCTTTCAAAAGTTTTCAATTGGGTTTAAGTCGGGCGAATATGGCGGCCAAGGCATGACTTCTATTCCTATCTCTGCAAAGAAGATTGTAACCTTATAAGCTTTGTGTATAAGCGCATTATCTTGCATAAAAACGCTATCGTGTTTAAGAATCATAGGAAAGTATTCGGCTAAGACCTTGAGGTAGACTTTAGTTATAGTACTCCCTCTCTTCGCGTTCTGGTTCCCCTTTATTACAACTAAATCACTTTTATACTCAAAGCCGAATGCTGCTTAAAATATTTGTGTCTTGCCCTTTGGAGGCTTGGTTTAAATTGCCTAAATCTCTAGAGCTTCACTTGCGAGCGTTAACGCGTAATTAGCAAGGGCACATTGCGTGTAAAAGAGGGGAAGAATTACCCCGCCATTGGTATACCCACTTGATAGCGCCTCCCTTCTTATACTTAATTAAGACTCATTAAACCACCGTAACCTTCTTCAAAACTCTACCAGCTTCCCATCGTACTTTAGAGCCCATTGCATACGTAGTAGGGCATGCTCTGCTGTGAGAAATAGCCTCTGCTTCGCCCTCCACTTTTGTATACCCGATTTCTTGAGGTACCGGTAAATCGTCTTCTTGGAAGAGTGCGGCGCGCAGGAAACAAAAAGCTGCTGGGCAGTAATCGTTGGATTAATTACAATTGCACGTCGTATAAGTCTGTGGTTCCCAGGAGTAAGGACAAAGGGTGCACCAATGCGTGTAGGGGTAATGCAAGAGGTCTAGTAAAACGCGTTTTTATAAATCTTCCGGCAAGTCGAATCGTTCAGCTTTTCCAGGCGCCTGATTACTGCAAAATTAATGCCATGATTTCGTGCACCTACTACACGAGATCTTGTATTAGGAGAGACCTCTTCTAAGGGTTGTCGTGGTGTTCTTGGAGGCCGTATTATTATGTAGGTTGGAAGGTTTGACGAGTAGAAACGCGATTATTTAAGCGAATCGAACAGACTTGTGGCCACTAACTGTATTATGTGCCAAATCGAGCCACATAAACCACCTAGGTAGGCTAAATCAGCCCTATGGTGGGCTAGCATACTACTATCCCCAAAGATGACCTCTTGAAAGGATAGTGATTTAACTTATGGACCTTGAATGGATCCAACTGACTTCATAGTCTTTGTTAAATGTATTGCTCTATTTTCTGAGCATGGGATTTCAATGTTTACTTCTGTCAGGGGGCCTCGATTATTTCGAGTCAATTGAATGAGGTAAGTAAGCAGGACGAAGAAAGGGAAATAATCGTGAGCTTATACTTTAAATGATTAATAGATGGATATTTATAGTAAATTCAGAATAAAAATCAAGGCTCAGATTGTTCCACACGCCAGATTTGTCAAATATTGCCTGAAGTTAAAAGATTTGAAAATAAACTGAAAACCTACCTAGCCCCACCCATTGGCGATTCCGAACAGTACAGTACCACCATCTCATGGTTGGCACACCTACCGAGGTAAGCAACGAAGAAAGGTCTTGCAACGTGAAATTATCCTAGATCGCAAACAGCATGAGAAAAATAAAGGACTTTAGGCAGAAAATCGTAGTAAAAATTTCGCAGTCATTTCAGACAAATCGTTGCAATCTTAATGCCATAATGACGGAACGACAAGGTTGTCAGAAGTTCTTGTTTTGGTAAAGAAAATGGACCAGTGTCATATATTTTACAGCAGACTAATAGAATAAGCGACTCGTCTAGTGAATCCGAAGCAAAATCCTCTCCACTTCGGAGATATTAAAGCGAGGTGATTCGCCCACTTGGATACATCCAGATATTAGCACCTTGTCTTTAGATCACTGATAGATATTAAAATTAAAGCTCCCATACATTCTTTTTCTTCTTCAATCTTCATACTTCGAAACCCTCACGCATCACTCAAGATGGACGAAAATCCAGTGCTCACCGACGAGGAACAACGAGTTCTCGATAATCGGAAAGCACAGCTTCAGAGAGAAGATGACCTTGTCAATGCTTGGAGCAAAGTTGGTCTTGGCCGCATCGAGAGTATTTATCAATTGTGAGATTTAAAGAGATTTAAACCCCATGTTTACGCTTCTCTAATGTCATCACAGTGCCAGGTGCTGAGCCGGAATCATACTGCAAGGGGGCCAATTTCCCAACTCTCTAGAAGTACGACAGACCTACTCTGCGCTGTTCAGTGACGATCTCACCACGAAAATTGCCGTTGCCAGTGAACCAAGTGGTTGGAAATATGGCCGCATTATATACAACTCGAACATACCAAGTCCCGAAAAATCGATCTCTGCGTTTTCGAATACACAGAACGGCCAAATAAGGTTTCCCGAGGAGCCCAATCATTACGCCGATTTCGTTTCGTTTTTCGCCGCTTGCAAGTTCTTTGGAACTCCTCTGGAGTTCAGAGGAATCAAGTTAATTCTGCCGGAACCGCAGATCCTCTCAAAAGCTCACTCTCAAAATCGGTCAATAAATTACCGACTGAATTACGGGTGATTATACTCAGTTATCTGCAGGTATCTGTTCACAAGGCGGACCTGGAAATTAGACTCCATTATCCGGAGCTGATTCCAACTTGGATCTCGAAAATCTCAAAAAGTTATCAGCAACAGTCTAGAGATCTGTGCTCAACTGGAAACATGGATTATGTGGGAAAATATTATACAGAAGATTATGCTGTGGACCATGGCAATTGGGATGGTATGCACACAATCGATTTCTATCGCCTCAAATCACTCGACATGCACCCGCAGGAGAAGATCCGACTCCATGATTTTCTCTTCCTCTCCCCAGAACAGCAAGCCCTGGTCGACTCGGATTATTTCACTCCTCCAGCCGATGAGTCCTCTCTCATAAATGCAAGCGCCAATCTCTCCCGCAATCTGGAACGACTTTACAAATATACCAAGGGGCACCATCTCAAACAGGCGAACAGTTTCAATCAAGAAGCTATGTAGAGACCTGACCTACAGAAAACATCAAATAATAATCTGTGGGCTGATACTATTCGTCTCGAATGGCCCGGTCTGCACTTCTGCCCAGCCTGCAGCGGCACAGCGAACTCGAAGCCCTTTATGATACCTCTCAACTTTGAAGAACCTTCTCATGAGCGCACGGTAACCGACACTGCTCATCAATTCCTGTTGATATTCGAAGATGAGCTGGAAGAAATATTCAAAGCCATGGAAGTTGCTTTCAGACCCTGGGTATGGCTCAACCATAAAGAGCTCAGCGATGGGACTTTTGATGCAGGTCTTAGCCGGAAAGAAATTGCTCATTGGATGGTACTGTACATGGATACCAGACACTTTTACTTGGAGTGGACGGAGGAACAGTGAGTTACCGTGTATAGCAGCTACAGTACTAGCCAGCTGATATTAATCTCTAGCCCTTTTTACACCAAAACTCGTGTTATTTTAATACACGTTACACTTAAGTTCCCTTTTAGTTTTATTATTGCTTTAACTATTATAAACTAAAATATTAAAGTTTGTTTACTTAGTTTATACGAATTATTAAGACTTAAATTATCACTGCACGTGCAAGATTTGTTCTAAATTTAGCGGGGTAACCTAAGTTTTACAACAACACGTGAGTTTAAATATAAATAACTTTATTTAATATAAAGTAAAATTAAAAATAAAAAGGCCTAAATAATCTAATTATTAATATTTATTCTATGAATTAATAGCTTTATTAGGGGTATCTAGTACTGTTGAATATTTTTGTCCGAGTATTCAAGACACTTGTGGCAGATATGTTATACTTGGCTCTTCATAGAAGCGTTCCGCCTTACAAAGGAGCCCCCCTTTCGGGCAATATTGGAGATAGACTAATTCTTCAAACCTTACTAGCCAAGGGAATCAGAAGAAAGAAAGGACTTGTGTTTCATACCAGGAGTTTTTGGAAAAGATTAAACGAAGAAAATAAATAAGAAGCTGCCCTTCGACAAAGCCGAATCGAGAATGAGGACCGAATTTGCCTGCAACGTTAAGCGAGAATATCACCTTCCAAGTTTACCACCTAGTGTGTTGAGTACACACCGAAAGTGGAAGTGAGCTATACTAGCTATTGCGGGTTCACAAAACAGATGCCTGGCCTGGTATACCGCTGCTTTACCGCTAAGCAACTCTAAGAAATGCATGGCGTCAATTAGAGCCCACATCAAGAAGTCGATTTCGCCCATGGTCATTATTTGGCAGTAAACAGGATGGATGTCGGGAAGCGATGGTGTGGGGAGACCGGCGGATAACCTGTCATCACAAATCAAGACCACAAATTCACATAATCCAGGTGAATCGAATTTCTGCCATGATGATGTTTTATTGTGACGCGTTATTGACCGAAACCTTTCTATGGAAGCTCGTAAACGCTAAAAATGATGATTACCGCCATCCCTCAACCCTTCTGGCCCAAGTTTCTCCCATTGATTCTCAAACTTCACATTGAATTAACCAAAACGAAAACATACCTTTCTAATCCCTCACATGATCCTTCAAAACTTCGCTGTAGGAGGGAGATTCGATGGAGGGAAGCATCGATCGACCACAACGCTATTACCCCACCAAACAGGAAACACCTTATTCGGCAGATTGATACCAAAAACCATGAAAGTCTGCATCAGTTGAGTGCCACAATCAAGCCCAACACCAAGGAGATAATTGTACTTCCGGAACCAAACCGGATGGTAACGATATACATAGCCCATACTTTCGAATTGTGAGCCAATAACTCACCCTCAATCGCAAACAAACAAATGGGGAAGGAGAACTTACAAGAAAACAGACAGTGCACTAGAAGTCAACAAATTCGCAGTCTGATACACAGGGAACATATTCCCGCCACTGAAAATAAGAACTGGATTAAATCTCTGCTCAAGTTTCCAGTGCTGTTTCTGCTTATGTACCATCCAAGTTAGGAATACGATGGTAGGACCAACGATGAAGGCGTAGTAAAGCCAGGAATATTGAGAGCCAGCGCCAAAGAAGACCTTCGGTCCCAGCACACCCCAGAGGACGGATTGCGAATAGAAATTTCGCGTTTTGAGAGCATTCCAGGCAGTGGATTCGACGAGACCGATTAGTTTGGGGCCTTCGTTGTCGATTATCCAGCCTGTTATGAAATTTAGTTTGCTATAATATTTTCTAAATATGAATTAATAAGAAGAGAGAGGCTTACGCATCATGCCGTAGTTGATGAAAGGACCTAGGAGAGTTCCGTAAACTTGTCCAATGAACATCTCTGTCTCTGGGATCTTCATATAGAACCCGAACTTGTAGTCTGAGATGAGGTTCAGGTTCTGTTCGAGGATTTGACGACCGTAGCACATGCATGTGAGGACTGCTAGAGGTTTTCCTGGAAACATGGCGCCAGCTATGACCTCGCTGAGGAAGGCCATGCCGACCTGTGTGTTTGCAATACCAAAGAGAATACCATTTGGAAAAGTGAAAATGAATGATATGGTGGCGATGACCAAGAAACCCCTACAGAAAGTACTTCAGTTTGGTATTTTTGAGTCTATGACTTGGAATGTTGACTTACCACCATGGAAGTTGCATATCAGCTCCGTAGAGCTGCGCAATTGACAGCGCAGTGCAAATCCCAAGCAACAGAGCATACCACCAATGAGGAACTCGGGGATGCTTATCCATTAACTTGAGATATGGATCGTTATGTGAATCACGTTTATCGTCCCAGCTCTCCTTGATACCCGTCCAAGCTTGCTTGCCGTACCAGAGGATGGCATATAACATGGCGCCAGTGGATGCAGCGAATCCCCAAAAGAAATACATCGCGTAGGATACTGACCATTGAGGTCTGGAATACTCATCCATGGCTGTTTGATTGAGTGTGAAGTCCGGATTCAGAACTCGTGAAATGTTGTACCTTGCTCCTGTGTCGTCCCATGTTCCTGAGGACATCGGTGCGAAGGTCTTGGCGTTGAGAGTGTTTGTGAAGTATAGAATGGGGTAGAGAAACCAACAAAGAGCCATCGCTCCAAGGAATTGGTTGGCGTTTGCCCATAGGGGTGTGTATAGAGGTGAAAGGAAGCCTGCATAGTTCCAGTCGAGGGTGATATCGAGAAGTCCCTGAATTATATCAGCGCAAGTCAGCTCACGTTGTTTGAAAGGACTCACAAATCCAGTATACCCAGATCCCAAAATGTACGCGATCCAGTTTCCGTGTCCGAAGTAGCAGAGAAGCGGCAACGAACTCAAAAGGGGAATGATTAGTTGTGGGAACCATTCCCAACAGAAAGCACCGACTGCGACGTAACCGAAGAACTTGAGGGAGTTTTTTGTCACTACTGGGTTTCTGTGCATGGCGTTGAATAACGACACGTTTGGAAGAACACCTGGGTAGTATATCTTTGGTGGACGAACGAGGATATCGCGGAACAGTCCTGCGAAGCCGTAGCCGATCATTTGAGTTGTGATGAGGAAGAGGATACCCCATCCAGCGTTCATCTTCTTGCCGTAATAAAGTTCCATGGCGGAGAGAGGTCCCAGGCCATAAGCAGTGTAGCACTTCGACTCATCAGTGAGGATTCAACGCAAGAAGTGGGAGCACATACACTACCCCAATATGAGACAACAATCAAGGCATGCTCTTTGGCATTCCACGGACCTGGGTTGAGATTCCATTTATACCCGAAAGTGTTGATGGATCGGTTTGGTAGGTATGCTGCCATGGCTGAACCCATCCCCCACGAGAGAAGTTGAACGGCATATGCGCTCAGCGACATGAAATACGGCTTGAAGTAATAGAAGGATGATATGCCACACCCGATGACCACCCAGAAAGTAGCCAGGAACCAGTATCGAAAAGTGAGGATTAGTTCTCTGATGATCGTCAAAAACAAACAAGTTTCAAGAGTATATTTGCACTTACGAAGGATCATTGTAAAGATCGACCGTCTTGCTACGGAAGTTAGCGTCATTCGTAAGACCTTCCTTTTTTTCTTAGGTGGAAAATAACATAAACATGACTTTACTCACGCAACGAGAGGGACAGGATAGTCTTTCAGACGAGGATCAACAAACTCGTCGTTGTCGCCAGGAATAAATCTGAGGTCAGAAGAGCCCTCATGTGTCGACGCAACGGCATCCACCTCGGGATCACGAATTTTCTTCTCGTAGATTGGTACAATGATATTGGAAGAGTCGGAAGAGTAAATCTCCTCTGGAATTGGAGGAGGTTTGGAGTTCATGGCAAATAGGGCTGGTGGTGTAGGCCGGTGATTTTCAAAGTCCGAAAACAACCACAGAACGGTTTTGGGGAGCAGGACTGAACTTATGTGTACCCCGCAAGACCACTGGTCCTTTCGAATTAGATCCTGGGGTGTCTTGTACCTCTGTAAATATGTGGGAATGGTGCAAAATCTACCAGCCAAAAAGGGAGGGTGATACCATGAGACCACGATCGATGGCAGGACGCATACCGGGTTACAGAAAGTCCACATTCGAATCCTGCTAGGCTATCGGGTAAATAGAATGATAGGTAAGGGATCGAAGCAGCAAAAGAGTATCCTGCTTCTGTCATATCCGGATTCCCTGAATGTTCCCTCAGGCAGCATCTCTATCAGTGGCTTCCTGTGGAGAATCAGCTCCCAGACGAACCGGCGCATGTGGTATAGAATTGGAAGAAACCAACAGACATGTAGTCCGCAAACTAATATGATACAGCTCTCCGTGTGATTTACTCAGTGGACTGACGCAACAGCTTGAATCATGGTCTAACAACGCCGGAGAAGCGATGGACTTCGGACAAAATACTAGTATTTATCAACTCGTAAGCTTTGATGTAAGATTAACATATTCTTCTTCTTTAAGCTGGGGTGGGCTTGACTCGACTCGAAACATTGGTCACACCACCGATCTACTTGAGGGTTCCACCACAGGAGCCATCACCAGGTCACGACAATTGTGTTGGCAACTCTTCTTGTGCTACATACATACCAGATCCAGAACACCCTCGCGATCAGCAGCACTGGAATCGACGAGTACTATTATTCGTAATCGTAGAAGCAGAAATATGTGAGGCAAAGTTACTGGATGGTAGTTGTAAACAGAGGAACCATGTGCCAAACGCAAAGTCAGTGCTCCGCATTGAGCACTACCGATACACCGCAAACGACAATTTTGAAGAGAATGAAAAAAACAAATATATATTTGATCTCATGAGCCATAGCCATACCTGATATAGTTGAGCCACTGTCCTGGATAACTGATTTGGACCGAAGGCATCGCGGTCATTACCAAAATTTCCCATCAACCAAAATCGTTTGAATTCAAAATAATTCGCATCCACGAGCATGTCAAGGACAGTGAGACACTCCATCCATCACGCAATGAGCTTCTCCTTTTATATGTCGTCTAAAAATGGTTGGTGGTTCCTGCATACATCAGGAGATGGCTGCCAGCCTCGCTTAAACCCAGCTTAATGTGCCTTCTGTTTATGGAGAGCACTCGCCCTTTAGTTGCTCACGTCAAATTCAACGCCTGTGAATTTGAAAGAACTTCCTATTTTGCCAACAACAAGATCAACAACAGCAGCAACTAGACATCATTCTATCATTCCCAAATGTCGTCCACAACGGCCAACATTGGGGCCATCCAGCAGCCGCTTACCTCGAGCGCTTCGACTGCAGTGCCCCCTTCGAGACCCATAACTGCTCAGAGTGCGACTCATTTAGAAATGGTAGGAATCTATCAGCCCGCTATAGGAGGGGAACCGGTCAATTCATCTCCAAGAAGTGCAATAACGGAACGCATAAATGACATCCGGGATCTGACGCCACAGTTGCCAACCGATCAACGCGTACTATCACCAGGGCCGGTCGCTTCTCATCCACCAAGAACGAGACAAGAGCTTTCATTTGTACCCGAAGTGTCTTCGACAAACTTCTGGATGACCTCCAACAAAGAGCAGGAGGTTTCTGGAACCGCAAATATGCTATTTCGACAAGATCAGAACGGCAAGAGCAGAGAGAAAGTCCTCCCCCATCAGTCAGTGCTCCTATATTTTTAGGTCTACTAGTCCGCTAACAAGTGCTATTAGCTTGATCAAGTCTGGAAACATGGTGAAGGTCTACACTGGGGCGGACAAGGATTGCTGGGTACTCCACGAAGATACGATCTGCCATTACTCCCAATACTTTTAAATAAGTTTCCAGGGTGCCTTCGCCGAAGCTACCCAGAAGTCCATCAAACTCGAAGATTGTGATTCAGCAATGTTTGGATACTTTGTGGACTGGATATACTCGGGCAGCATTCGGTGCAACCTCTTCGACCACGAGCTACACAAGGACCAAGGCAAAGAGCACTTCATGATATACATCCATCTCGAGATCTTCGCTGACAGATACCAAATGGATGGGTTATCAGAATGTGCCGTGGACCGATGGAGCAAATGCCATTCACGTAACGGTCAGCCTGATTATGGCAAGCTTTTCATTGAAGAGATTAAGCTCATCTATGAGGATTGTCCAAAAACTTCATCGCTCCGGCCTCGAGCTGTGTCGGCGTTTTTGAAGTATTACCTAACAGAGAAGGGCCAAGACTTTGCATACATTGGACAGATTCTGTCCTGCAACAGTTCTTTTGCGCGGGACTTTGCTAGTGATTTGAAGTCCCACCAAGAAATCAACGATATGCCAAGTTGCACAATCCTTCGCTGTTCTTTACACCCTTCTATTGACGATAGAAGGCGAAAGGCGATTGAGGCATGGAAGGCATACCAAGTACCAACGACGTGACTGAAGCTCTTGTCATCATGCTTGCAATTACCGGTATTTTCAGTCTTCTAACTTCTCGTGTGCTTCTAGGCAGTCGTAGGAAGAGGTTGTAGAGGGATGGAGGGTTTTGCAGAGATCAGAAACCAAATTCCAACGGATAGCATCACAAGAACAGTAATAACCTTACTCAAATTGCACATATGAAGTTTGACTGACAGATTCCTCGATGGCCCCATGGTAATGACAAAATCGAAGTCTCTCAACTCATTGATCGCTAAGAAATCTCACACATTACCATCGCCACTAGGCACCTCCTCATCTCCACACGCTTCTTCACCTCTTTCACACGACCCTCTTCCCAGGTATCAACTTCCAGTTTCCCATCCCAGCATTCTAGATTTTCCGGCCACTGTCCTTATTTATCATCGATGCATTCTCCTTCTCACTGAGATCACTCCGGTCTCCACCAGCTCCATTCCCTCCATCCGCATACATTGACGATCTAAACTCGTCGCCTCCCATGCCCGTACGGCACCGTTTTATTATCTTATCTCAACTGTCTGTGCCCTATAATACAAAAAGAGTGGAAAGATGAAAGCAACACCTTCATCCCAGACGCCGCTGCCCAGTATCCGCCAGCTCTCTCAAAAACAGCGCATGTCTCACGCCAATTCCCCACGTCGGCAGGGCAGCCACAGCCACAGCCCGCTCGCCACCACAAGCCTGCAGGAAACGCCCTCGATGCGTACCATTACACGCAATGATCTTCGCACCCTCTAGTAAGATCTTCACTGTTGCTCCTTCTTTGCATATATCTCCTATGCCAGCCATGTAGCCTTTCATGCGTGACCCATGGAGGACATACATCTGGATGAGCTCGTCGTCGCAGAGCCGGTCGAGGTTGATGAAGGGTAGATCGATCAAATCAGTCTCTGACTCTCTAATGTGTTGTTGAGTCCTAGACGAGTTGGTGTCTTCTTGAATATGTCTGCTGCTGCCTGAACTGACAAGTCCTTGCCGCTGCTGTTGCTCGATAGCTTGTGAGGATGTGGCATAAGCCCAAACGACCAAAGTAGCAAGAAGCACCGCAAATGGCTCTAACATACTATCGTGGCTATACCGTCTGACATGCCAGAATATCGCACCCGCGTGTACGAGAGCGAGACGTGCTTTGTATTGGTCCTGGATAAACCATCTCAGCACTTCGCTTCGATCTTCATGGTACTGTGCTTGTGATGCATCCTGTAGAGCGGCACCGCTTTTGGAGTTCTGAACTATCAGAGAGGCTAGACTCTGGACTGTTGCAGTGGGCGTGAGAAGAATGAGCCTAGCTAGATGCAGGTGGAGGATTGTGGGGTGCTCAAGTCCTGCTCGTTGGGCGACTTGGCTGTTGGCTGACCAGTGCAGCACATCCAGACAATCACACGCACTATTCCGCCATTTGGAGAAAATCGGGTTTCGTGGGAGCCATTCAGTAGTCGCATCGGAAACCGATGGAGAAGGTGCTCTGGTGCCAGGCGCCGAGGGAATCCAGTTCGAGAGTGCGTCTTTGTGATATCGTGCCACTTCCCAAGTCCTGTGGTAAAGGCCGTGGATGAGTAGAATCCTTCCAAACTCGCCGATGTTTGAATCGATGGTCTTTTTTTTGTATAATAACTCCAGTGCCGTAAGTAACGATGGGCGTTCTGCTAGTTTGTACGTTAGAGTTCTTGTGTTCTTGTAAGACGTGGTGACCATACCTGGACGCAGCGAATATGCTCGTTGCCAAGTTGTTTCGTCGGATGCTTCCCAAAGGTCTTCACGACAGGGTAAAGATGCTTTCGCATCTTCCAATCTCAATTGTGGCCTAAAGTCCGACTGATATGCCATCAAACAATCGAGCCACTGCGGAAACCAGTCAGCAGAAGCAGCAAGACAAGGTTGGAAGGGGTATGAATTGCGCCGCTTACAAATATGCAGTATCCCGCTCGAATCTCAGATTCCTTCATCATGAACTCACCCCATGTAACTTCCTTTTCCTGTTCGACATCTGACGAGACATTCCTTGCCAAAGAGAGCATTTTACGACGCAAACAAAGGCCCACAAGTTGAGATCGGAGTGAGAAAGCTTTCTCAACCAGATTCGTATTTCGACTGTGAAACACAGCAACACAGCACAAAATTTTCGCTTGTATCTCGAAAAGGGCTTCATTTCGAGAGTTTGTTCGTCCATCGTTGATACTCCTGCTATTGGAAGCACCGAAGCTTTCAAGGCGCCGGATTAGAAGTTCAATGAATGCCTCACTGCATTGCCGAGATATTTTCGTGCCTAGATAATTAACCCCAACAGCAGCGATAGCAAGCTCCACTAACCAGGATTCCGAGTTATCCACGGTGGAAGATTTGTGTAGAAGCGGGAAGACTGGGTGAAAGTACTCAAAATACAGGTTCTTCGCCATGTCAAAAACGCCGATGGATGGGAAGTAATCTGACGGGAAAGCATGGCTGCTGCCAAGACAGCTCTTGCGGAATTCATCGACTAGTTTCTGATGAATATCTTGTGGAAAGCTATGAGAAGTAGAGTTCTCATTTCCAATCAAGTACTGTTCGATCGTTGAGGGGAAAGATATCTCGGATCCGTCGCTGGTGTCCTGGTCTAATGCAGGAAGTGGGGTGTCTTCTGTTCCTTCCCAATCAACGTGTTGCTTTCTGAGTCTGCCGTAACGAGGTTCTCTTGCACCAGCACCATCTATGTAGTAATTTGGGGATTTAGATGGCGTGCTGGATGTTTTGGGAGAGTCGTGGCGGGGTGTCGATGCCGGAACAGTTTGCGCCTCTTGCATGCTGTTCGGAGTGAAATGTAATTGGTTGTTCTGAGTCTCGTCGGGACGATTGAAAATGGATTGGCTCATAGTGATATCTCCACCACCAGTAATATTCTGCTCAGATGCAGAATCAATCGCTGGTCCCGTCCAAAAGCTAAAGTCATTGATGTCGAAGTATTGAGACTCGTAGTTAAACTCGCTGTAGCCAAGGTCCTTCGGGGATAGCCAGTTGATGGCGGAATAGCCATAATCACCTAGCTGAGGTTGCTCAATTGACTGATTTGCCAATAGTGCAAAGTCGTAAGGAGTGACTGAAGGGTAGCTGGCAAACGTGCCATTAAAATCGTCGCTGGGAAGCTGGTACCCCCCGTCGCTTGGAAAAGCAGTAGAAGGCTGTGTTGCCACTTCAGGTAGCCCATAACCCCCAGGAACCTGAGAAGGCGCATTGAGCGACTGTTCTGCGAGTATTTGCTGATTTGGACTCAGGAACATGGGTTGTTCAGAATCGGCATGACCAATTTGAGTCTGGGTGGCCGCCATGGTCGCAACAGAGTGGATGCCTGCCCAGGCTTCGGCTTGGGAAACATCCAATACCGTAGGTCTAGCAGTAGAGATATTATTGTTGGAGGAAAGATTAGTTTCTTCAAGACTCATAGATTCCTCGGCGTCTGTGTGCTGAGCCTGGTTCCGAGATCTTCCAGTTTCTGGGTAGCAACAATCAATCATCTTGATAGAGCATCGCTGACATGGATGTGAGCCCATGCACTTGACTCTCGCTACTGCACATGGTACACAAGCACGGAAGGATGGTCCAGTTCTTTGATCGCCGGCATTAGGGCCATGGTGAGCAGCGTGGTGTCGATTCAGGACATCGCTAGCACACATCCATTCAGTACGAGAACGCAGGACTTAGCAAGTGGCTCACTCACGATCTGGAAAAGCCTTTGCGGCAGATGGTACACCTGTATGGCCTCTCATTGGTATGTGTGCGAAGATGCCTAGTTAGATGCTCAGGTCGACTGAACTCTTGACTACACTGCTGGCATTTGATGGTGGCAGCTCGACGTCGTGGCGATTCAGCTGGCATATTACATCGGATTGTGCAAGCTGTAGATTTGAGGGGTAGGAAGACCAGAGATTCCCGGACAAAGCATTAGTACTGAATGCTATCCGACAGCAATATAAGATGGAATAAAACTGTACCAGACTCTTGGGACCCGAGATGCATTTAGCCGGAACGAAGTGCGGGGTGAGGTCAGAACCTTAGTGATGACTACGCTAGTGAATTGCCCCTGAATCTGGCGTGGAGCTCGCTAATTTTCTTTGTCGGGGGATTGTTCTTGTTGACTCCAGTTCACTTAACCAAAGCGGTAAGAATTTGATTTCAACGATCATAAAATGATGTCTATTTGCGATTCTCTAAGTCTACGGTTTCTCTTCCAAAGCCTCTCTTCCTTGTCTAACGAATACAGGCATGATCTCGATCGGACATTCAACTTCCACGGTCTGTCCACCGTCAAACTCTTTCGTTTCATCCAAAATCCATCTCGCCCCAGCAGGCAGATAAACGCTCATACGTCGCTGGTTAGGCTTAAGCACCGGGCAACAGAGATATTTAGGACCATACATATACTGAGTCTCCACCTCCCAGCACATTGCATCTCCAGGAAAGTCGTAGAAGCATGGCCGCATGACTGGAGTTCCCCGCTTATGAGCATCTTCCATGAGGGAGCGAGTATAACCCCGCATCTCCTCGCGGAGTCTCATGTATTTCTTGCAGATCTCGTAGACATGTTCTCCGTACGACCAGACTTCGTTGTCAGCGCCGCTGCAGCAGCTCGCTCCACCTCCTTCCCCAACTTGAGGTTGTCGAGGCTCACGATCACCATGGAGGCGCATGACGGGACAGAATGCCCCCCATTGGAACCAGCGAACAAATAGTTCGCGGAAATGGTGGTCGTTTGGGTCGCCGCCGTGGAAACCACCGATACTGTAGGAGCTTGAAGTCAGTACGTGTGCGACAACTATCGAAGTACGAATCCAAATAACAGAACATGAAAGGTATTCCTGTGAAGTAGTTCAGGTACGAGAGGGTTTCTTGGGGTTTACGCACTCGGTAGTCCACCAAGGCAAGCCAGCAATTCCCATGTTGAGTCCCGCGGACAACTGATTCCGGAAGCTCGACCAAGACGACGCGATATCTCCACTCCAAACAAGAGCCCCAAACTTCTGAGAGCCCGCCCAGGCGCAACGGATGAGGTTGACAATATTTTTCTGTCCGGCAGCTTCCATGCCTTCATAAAAGGTCTTTGCGTACTCGACCGGGTATATATTCCCGATGGCAAGATTGGTGCCCCGCCAATACCGATAATTGTCGAAGTCATAGGCTGTATATTCCGGCTCTGGTGAAAAGGAAGTCAGATATACATCATGTCGTTGTAGGAAAACTGAAAACAAAAGCACCAACCTGCTTCGTCCAGCCAGAAGACATGGATG
The DNA here is from genome assembly GCA_017366145.1 of Cadophora sp. M221. NCBI lineage: Eukaryota > Fungi > Ascomycota > Leotiomycetes > Helotiales > Ploettnerulaceae > Cadophora > Cadophora sp. M221. The sequence continues at coordinate 8,512 of JAFJYG010000257.1, read as the reverse complement.
CCTTTGGAGTAGTAATTATTCTTTGCTTTCTGCCAGAGAAACTCTCTTGCCTTCGGATTCGTGGCGTCGAAATGAACCGACTCTCCTTCAAAGTCCATGGCAGTGCGGATTCCACGATCCACTCTTATCAGGTACCCTTTTTCTTGCATCTCCTGGAAGTTTTCCGAGCGTTTGTCTACCGTAGGCCAGATTGAAACCATCAGTTTGATATTCATATCATCAAGTTCATGAACCATGGCCTCTGGGGGGACAATATATGTCAGCGATGTTTTAAATGAACTGATTGGGATACCGACCTGGATCAGGCCAGAAGTTGGCGTCGAATCTCCAATCCCCTTGCTTGGGCCAGTGGAAGAAGTCAATGACAATGAGATCAATTGGAAGATCTCTACTCTTGTATTCCCGTGCAACTTTCAAGAGTTCCTCTTGTGTCTGATACCGTAGCTTGCACTGCCAGAATCCCAAACCACTAGAAGTTCAAAGGAGTCAGTATCTTCGGAAAAAATCTCACCATAAGTATCATGCTGGATTGCTTACTAGTCAGGCATCATCGGGACTGTGCCTGTCACAGAAGCATACCCTTGCACGATCTCAGCAGGAGTATCTCCCGCAGTAACCCAATAATCAAGAAACTTCGTCGAGTACGCCTCAAAGCTCATGATATTCTTTCCCAACACAGCTCTGCCAATAGCAGGATTATTCCAAAGAAGCCCGTACCCAAGAGATGAGAGCGCAAATGGAACACTCGCCTGGGAGTTGCGATGTGCCAACTCCAAATCCAAGCCCTTGAGGTCGAGATATGGCTGCTGATATTGGCCCATGCCAAAGATCTTTTCGTTTGCATCGAGTGGCTCGAATCGGAGAGTGAGGTGGTAATCCCCTCCAAGATTAGGCTTGAATTCGCGGGCATCGACATAGATGGAACTGCATTTCGGGTCCAAGATATCGGCTCGGTTTCGCAGGTATTCTTCCAGGAGGAGTTTCCCAGCTGAGTTGAAGATTTTGATTTTTCCGTAGCTGCTGACTGTAGCTTTGATCTTGCCATTGGCGATGGATGCCTCCTTGTCTCCTATCGTGATGTCGGCTGCTCTGGGTTCGACTTCTTGAAGAGCCCAGCCTTCTTTTTCGTCTGGATAGTGGGATTCCTTGGTGGCTCTGATCCGGAACGCATTCTCTCCCCATGGCTCAATCCACACTTCTTCTGCATCGTATCGAAAGACAAGACGGTTTTCTTCCTTGTATAACATCTTGAAAAATCACCACTGTCAGATTGGAATGCCTGGGAGCTTGAAAGACAAAGAAAAAGTCGACGGAGGGGAGTTCAAGTACTGCATAACAGCAAGTGGAGATAGATATAAGCTCTAGCAAGCTTCTCATAACGCTATGCGTCACAACCCCTAATCTGGCTGTCTGTAATCAACACTTGCCTCCCCCGCCGCCGGAGTGGAACTGAACATCGTCACATGTGATGAAGCAAACAATGGAGCAAAATAGTTGTAGTCCCGTTTAAGATTAATGGAAGTACTTTGGATTTCCATACAAGGAATGCAGCCCCAGCATAGGCGGAATGTTTCCTGTGGGGGGCAGTAATCCCGGAGGTCCTGCGGGGGCGGGTCCAAGGAGAGGGGAACACTTGACTCTCGTACATAGTAATTCTAACGGAAAATTAGCTGCAAGACTGTACTCATGCAAGCCTTACTTTGATATCAGGAGAAGTGTCCTTGGTAGTTTGCACCAATTTTCGTTCGTGGATTGTAGGATGCTTCTGGTGCGGGATATTATAAGTACAGGGGAAATTTGGGTTTTGATAAACCATTCGTTAAATCAGAAACACAATCACTTAAGTTATGAGCACAATAAATAAAGCACGGAGTATAGTTTCAATACAAAAGGCATAGAATTTGGAGTATTATTTGTGTACTCAAACTTCAACTAAAGTAACGAATAATGAGTATGAGTTAAATCTTCCGCTTTACGAGCACTTAGAGCTTTCCCAGCCAAGCTTACAGATTCTTCCCCATCGTTACTCTCTCGTGAATGTGACTCTAGCATTGACACCCTCAGCATACGGATCAACGACTGCCTTCGAGAAATCCCTGGCCTTGACATTCTGAGCGAAGAGCAGATCCAACTCCTCAAAACTCCTATCCTTCGACTCCGGCAGACGGAACCAAGTCCAAATCAAGAACACAAAAGAACAGCCTCCCCAAAAGAAACCAGTCTTGCCTTTCCAATCCCCTTCGGTGGGGTTCAACATATACGGATTAACAACGTTGCAGATAATCTGGCCAATGTAGTAGGCGCTGCGGGACAGGGAGATGCTTTTGTTACGGAGACGTGTGGAGGAGATCTCGCCGATGATAGCATAGCAGATCGGTCCAACAGTCATGTAATAGACGAAGAGCCAGAGAAGCATCATGGTAGCCTGTGCATAGTACCCAGCAGTTGATGTGCCAGCGCCAACGCTGATGAATCCGACGGTCCAAAGTATGGCAGTGAGACCAGCGAGACCTGCAAGATACAAAGTCCGTCTCCCAAAAACGTGGAGCAGTTTCCATGAGATGAGTGTTCCGACCGCAGCGAGTCCCAGGCCTCCGACCGACATCTTGAAGGATATCGATGTTGGCAAGCCGGCTTGCAGGAAGAAATACGTTGGCGTTCCTCCCATGGCTGAACCGCAGAAAGGCTGAGCAATGAATGCCATGCAGACAATTTCCGTGCGTCGCAGGTCGATGCCTCTGAAGCAATCCAGGTATGAAGTTCCAGCGTCAATTTCCTTCTCTAGCTCGTTTGTGTGGATCATCAAAGCAACGCTTTGGGATGGGTGTGATGCGGACCCGAGCCTTCGAACTGACTCTTCTGCCTTTTCGATCTCGCCACGCCGAACATGGTGATATGGTGATTCCGGTGCAAAGAACAGGACTGCAAACAAGGGAATTGGCCAAGCCCATTGAATAGCAAACGGGATTCGATATGACCATTGACTCGTGCCTTCAGAGAACCCAGACAGAACCCCAGCGGCAATGAGTTGCCCAAATGCCCAGCAGAGATTGACGTAGACGGTCAAGTAACCGCGAAGGGCCATCGGACAGACTTCTGATGCGTATGCAGGAGCCATTGTTGCGAAGACTCCCCAGGGAATACCACAGAGGATCTGACCTAGAAGCAGAACGGGGAGAGATGGAGCGAAGAACGGGATGAAGATAAAAGCCACGATGAGACAAAGTGAGACCAGCAATGTTTTTCGGTAACCATATCTGAAGACGAAGTACCCGTTGGCAAGAGATCCGATGAGCGTTCCAATCGATGTACCGTTGCTCAATCCAGCTTGCCAAGGGGCGGAGATCTGATAGCCCGAAGCATTGTCAACAAAGTGGCCATACTTTTTGGTGAAGCTGGGAAGACCGAAGAATGAACCGATCAAAACGATGTCATAGCCTTCCATAATGATGGCTGTGGATACCAAAACAGACCACATTATGGCTCGAGGATAACGCCGTATGGCTTCGCGGACACCGAGATCGTGTTCATCGATTGCAGCTTGTTCTGCGAGAGCATTGGTCTTGGAGACGTCCTCTTCGTGCTGGGTTCCCGCCATCTCTTCCTTCGCCTCGTGAATCTGTTTCTCGTCTGTAGTAGACATCGTGGATAAGATTGAAAGTGCTCTCAAAATGTGTGAGCGGATGTCAATTTTTTTTAAAGAGATGGAAAGTCTGCTTCGTATAGACAGAGCTAAAGTCGAACCTCAAATATCGATGATCATGGCCCCCTTGTTATAGCTGCATGCCCGGAGACTCGGTTAAGCAGCTCACGTATCCTGAAGTTTGCACCCGCCTTAGCTGATCCGGGATATGAATTAGTACAATGATACGATCCTGTCGTGTCTTCTAGTTGCGGGGATTCTGGGGCAAATCCTACTAAGAGACACTACTCTCATTGGAGCAACGATGCACAATATTGATCCACCCCCGCAGAAGCTCCGAGAACAAAAGGGCCATTCCTAGGATTCCACCCCGCCGGAGCCTAGTAAACATCTTATTCTTCTTGGTCAGAAGATATTAAACGATGTTCATCTGAATATCTGCTGCTGCTATTGGAGCGCATTGACTGAACATGGCGGGGTATTCATCTTTGCAAAAGGGATTAACTTTCTTGGCCTCATCAACCCCGCGTTTGTTGCCTGTCCTGTACCTGACTCCCCGCATTGCATCGTATTGACTAAGAAATTTTCATGTGCCAGCATCGTCAGGTACATTTTTCTTGCGCTTGCGGATGAAATCAATCCCCAGCTTCGGGACATTGAAGCAAAATGAAGCAGGTGATGATCACTTCGTCCGAGAAAAATATGTACATAAGAGACGCCGCATGCAAATCCAATTCCGAGTCTCAATGCAACTACCATCAAATATTGGTCTTTCCACGATGCATTTCCTCAACACACTTGCGTTGGTTGCCAACATAGCCCTTCATGCTACTGCTACTCCAGTGGAAGTAGCGAAGAGACAACTCGGAACAGCGACAGTCTCTTTAGCCCAGCCATCTGGAACACCAAGTCATCTAGCTTCAGGTTTCATCTACGGAATTCCAGATAACGGATCATCCATCTCAACCCAGATTCCAGATCATTTCTACACTGACATCAAGTTCAACTACTGTCGTGCAGGAGGGGCCCAGCTTCCCGCACCTAGCCGTGGTTGGATTTTCGGGACTCAAGAGTTCGATGCAAGTCATAGCTTCCATAATTATCGGTCTTGAAATAAAGCCAAATGCTAACAAGATGTGTGCAATTAGAATCGATTCGCATCCGCCCTGTCCAACTATCGCACGTCTCGCAAATTCGGTGCCCGTTTTATTCTTCTCGTCCACGATCTCTGGGGAGCGGATTCGCTCCAAAGTTCAGAGTCCATCTTTCCTGGCGACAACAACAACTTCTCGAATTATAATGCTTTCCTAACGAGACTCATCGCAAGCCTGAAGGCGAATAACATGATTGAAGGTCTGGATCTGGATATTTGGAATGAGCCAGATATTCAAGGTTTCTGGACAAGAACGCCCCAACAATGGGTACAAATGTGGGGGGTTGGATACCACAGATTCAGGTATGTGATTTCAAACGCTGAAGAGCCAGGTCTGATATAAGCGGTACTCAGGACAGAACTTCCTGGTGCTCTCATCAGCGGTCCCTCGCTAGCATCGCCCCCTGACAGAAACCTCGTATGGTGGAATGCATTTGGATCTTTCATATCCTCAAATAACAGCATCCCCGACGTCTACACATGGCACAATCTAGACAGCGGTCTAGACATCGCCAAGACCCTCCCGTTTATCACCCAATGGCGCAACCGATACGGACTCCCCGACCGACCAAGGAACATCAACGAGTACGCCGCTCCATATGAACAGATCCCCTCAACCGGGGCATGGTACATCTCCAGACTCGAGCGTTACAATATTCGTGGCTTGCGTGCTAATTGGGCTTCTGCTTTTGAGCTGCACGACTATCTTGGTAACTTGCTCGGGAAGCCTGGCGCTGGGACTTCATCGTATCAACCATCGGGTACTGGCTACTGGCCAGTTGGGGAGTGGCAGATGTACAAATACTATGCTAGTTCCATGACTGGACAACGCGTTGCTACTTCTGGATCATCTGATGGTCTCTTCGATGTGTATGCCACTCGGGGTGGTGCTGCGAACACAGTCCGGATTCTGGCTGGGACTCGGGGAACCACTGGATTGTATGATATCACTGTCACTGGACTCAGTTCTGTTGGACTGAGTTCGGGAAGTGTCAATATCCGTACTAGAAAATTTGATAATAATGGGAAGTATGGGGAAGTTGGTGCCCCAGTGGATCTGGGTGTCTATGGGCATACCATTGCAAATGATCAAGTAAGTGCTCTCACCCCGCTCATTTCCTGAAACTTAAGGTTGACTGTGACTGCAGATCACCTTTTGGGTGCAACCTGAGACGGCGAGTACTGCCTATGCATTCGAGTTTGTCTGAGCAAGAATTAGGAGAGTGCTGGAGAAGAAGAACATGTACATAGTTGCGTCAATATGCAGGAGGGAAATTGGTCTCTTGAGTTCACACACTCACGTCTCTCTCCTTTCTACTCTTATTCTCCAGTCATAATTACCGTGCAAGAATCGGATCTCCTTCCAGAAGCTTCTGCTATTGCTCCAGGAACATCACCGCTTGTTGACTTCGCTTACAGTAGCGCGGAACTAGCACAGAAGACTGACCCACCTTCCTCTTCCCTATTACAACATCATTCCCCTGTCAAACTCCTTGTTCGCACGAAGACACCTACAACACAAACTGCGATCTCTTCGCGCGCCTTGTCACAGCGCACCGATTTCCCCGGTACTGAAACCAACCCCCTTGATCTACCTCGAGCGTGATTAGCTTCTTCCAGCTGGTGAGTCTTGATATTCTGCATTCTTGTTGAGGGTGAAGTCGCCCACAGCCGTTCAGCTTCAAAACTCTCATCACAAACTCTAAAATTCTACCAGAGTCATGGATCTACCAAGCTTGACCATCGACGCGTCCGCCGCGGAGAACACCAAGATGCCACATCACGATCACGAGCACGTTGTGGAGGAGGTAGGACCAGGAGAGTATGCAAGCTCTGATGTCAGAATCTTGTGCATTTTCTGACGAAATATTCTAGATTGATCCAACAGAACAGCACGATGGTTACGATCTACATTGGCCCCGAGAAGGTATCATGGGTCATTCATGAAGCGATCCTCTGCAATGCCTCCAGGTTCTTCAAGGACGCTTTCCAAGGCAACTTCGCTGAAGGCACCTCGAAAACCATGCATCTCGAAGAAGACGATCCCAAAGTTTTCAAGCTCTTCGTTGACTTCCTTTTCAATTCGCAAGCTGTCTGCAATGTTCGCCACGAGATTTGCGCCGCATTTGAGGAGCACCTTCTCGATTACTACGCTCTTGAAATATTTGCGGACAAGATTGGATTGAAGGATCTCGGAAGCAATGCAGTGGGCCTGTGGTATGAATGCATCAGTTCTGCAGCAAAAATAGAGAGTTCTTGGCGTACTCTCCCGGAAGCCGTCAAGTTCGTCTATGAGAAATGCCCAACGACCTCAGGATTTCGATCCCATTTGGTTGAATATGCTGTACAAGAATATATGGCTTGGGAATTCGGGGATTTCGAGTACTGGGGCGGATTGATGGCTAGTAATGCGTCCTTTGCCGAAGAATGCGGACGCGAACTCAAAGCTCATATACAGATTGGTGAGGATGAGGCCTGGCATCGTTGTCAGATTGACCACTGCAGTGCCCACCACAGTCAAGCCTCTGGTGGGTGGAGATAGATAGATAATACAGCAACTAATGGAGAAGAGGGCGTTGTTGTTAAGACTGTTTAATTATAATAATCGCTGCATAGTTTTGCATAGAGGGATGTATCAATGAGCAGACCAGTAGTATAAATGAAAAAGCGTGATGACAAGACAATGCTCCCCAGGGCTCGCAGATCTATAAAGCCTTTGCACCACTGTCTAGATAGACAACGGCTACTGATTGTGACTGCGTCTCATTGCAAATCAAATTGCCCAGAGTCGTAGAAGTATGATAGTGCTCATCTTTTTAATACTCTTCGCGCATCTAAATATGACTTAGGAGCCGAGCACTAATGACACCTAATGAAGAACTAAATTGCTTCTAATTCAATAAATATCCCACATCAAGAGAAAAAAAATTGTAATACATGGCTAACATCTAAGAGTTTCGGGGGAGTGGTGATTCTCCACCATGTTCTACATTCCAAACCCTCGATCGACACCTCCTTCTACATATTGACTTCGCCTCCCATTGTGACGCCGAAATAGACCAGGGCCGACACCCGCTCTATCCTTCTAGACAACAGCTACATCCCCAAACCTTCGTGACGCTGATTTCGAGAAACCCTAGGAATATGCAAGCTGGCACATACACCCCCAACACTCGAAGTTTAGAATAGGGCTCAAAACCTTATAGACTCATCCTCAGTCCTCATGCCTCAGTGCCACCTCGAAACAAGTCTATCCCAAGCCCTCAACACACCCTTCAAAAATGCTGCAGAAGCATCGCGCCAACCATTTAATCACACGCTGTCTCATCCCATACTAACCTCGAAAGACTGGGTGGAGTGAAGATCAGTGAATTGAAGCAACAAATATCTAGGTCATCTACCCATTCTGTATCTTAATTTTCTTTCCCGTCTTTGTTCTGTATTCTGCGTTCTTCCCCCCATCCATCAGTAATAGAATCCAGTACTAAACCAAGTGAAACAAAACCAAAAACACAGAACAGAAAAACGCCAAGTCAAAAATATTTTAAGCAATTTAGCCTCCCTCCTTCCAAATCCAAAACATACCACCCACCCTATCCCAAAACAAAAAGAGAGGAAAAGGAAAAAAAGGAAAGATCTAAACACGACGATACCCCTCCTCCCACCTCTCCTCCTTCTTCACCACCGCACCTCCCGTCCCAGCAGTACCACCTGTC
>JAFJYG010000256.1:0-60688 GCA_017366145.1 Cadophora sp. M221 | reverse complement strand
GTAAACAACACTTAATAACTTTATATCGCTTTAATTTGTATGTAATCTTTTATAGCATTAAAATCTTTTATTGAATATAAAATAATAAGTATACTTTTTTAATTTTTAGTTATAATTTAAGCTTTTAAATAGCCTAAATATGTATAAACTTAGAATTTAAGCTAGTTTAAGTTTTTCGTTTTTTTTATGATTGTAATTAATTTAATTTAGCTTTTAATTATTATAAGAAAACTTCATTTTTTTTAATTAAAATAATGCGCACAATTGTTATTCTTTGTTATGTAAGTTTAGTGACAATACGAAGCAATATCGTGGTATTATAATTTCAAATTATAAGTTAATTTTACTTCAGTCGCAAAACGTAAGCTATTCATAAGAATAAGAAACATTGCAAGGGCCTTAAAAAGCGCTATTTTAAAGAGTAAATCATTAAAAACATCTTATAATAGCTTATTACATAAGGATTTATTGTTTTGCATATTATTATTCTTTAAGTTAAATTATATACTTAAAAGCTTTTTAATATACTTTTTAAGTTATATTAAAACTAATTTCTTTTTTTTAGTATGGTTTTATTTTAAATATTATAAACGTTAAAGTAAATTAACCACTTAAAAACTTGATTGTATATTTTTTTGTTTTAAAATAAGCATAAGTAATCTTAATAAGCTCGTTAAATAAGAAAAGCTTATTATGAAAATTGTCACAATCTAGGGATCACGTGTGTCTTGGCCCTGAGGCTCGGCAGCTTCGCTGCACAGAGAAGCCAAGGACCATAAGGATCTCGGGAGCAATTGGGGTTGCAGGAATTAAGTGATTCCTGAGAGCGTAGCTCCCGGGAGCCCTAGGGCTCCTAGGACCCCATTTGCCCTATGAGTGTTATATAAAGTAAACAACCAAACGGCTAGTTAACCCCCGGATCATGCGACCAGGGTCACGTGACGTGCTAGCCTGCTAAACAGGTCGCGAGGGCTTGCGCGCTCTGCGAGCCTGTCTTGCATGGCTTGCAGCCAAGACTAGGGTTCTATATAAACAGAGTAGTTTCTTAGGTAGTAGAGCTTCGTGCTGTTACGAACCTAGCTCGTAGGCGTATCACGTGTGTCTTGGCCCTGAGGCTCGGCAGGCTCGCCTGCACAGAGAAGCCAAGACTTAGCAGGAAACACGGGACTAAGGGTTACGTGAGGGATCCTAGGATCTTAGGGGATCTTTAAGATCCAAGGATTTAAGGAAATCTAATGGTATAAAGGGTTTTATATAAGACTAGCACATTTGCTATTAGATAAGAGCTTTGTGCTTAATTTAAAATAGTATTTTTACTTATACTTAGTTATTATCTTTAATTGTATATAATACATTTACTTCTTAATTATTTAAGATTAACCTTGCACACTTAGTATTTGCATTAAGTAAATATTACAATTGTAACACTTTAAGCACTTTCTCGTTAAAAGTACTAACTTATGTACAACATATTTACCAAAGGATTTGCATTTACAAAGGCGTTAGTAGCTATGCCTTCACCAATTATCTTTAATTATAAGCTTATTCCAAAGCTTGTAGTACTTAACAACTACCACAAGGACTAATATAAGCTTAAAGCCTACTTAATTCAAATTAAACTCTACATAGAGTTTAACAATCACTAGTTCGCTATCAAAACCAATTAAGTTTTATAAGTAGTATTCTTTCTTAAAGAGATAATATTTCATTAAATTAAGACTTTCTTAATCAATTATATTAAGAACAAAACCTCTAAGAGAGAAGTCTTACGAGTAATAACCTTTGAGTTTAAGAAGATTTTTCAAACCTTTAAGAAGTTTAAGAAACGCATTAACCGCGTCTTTAGCGATATTAATTAAAAATGAACCGCAAAACATCAAATTCAAAACCTTAAGCAAAATAGCGCGGCTATTACTTACACTACTCTCTTTTAGCAGTACGCCAATTAAATTAACTAAAACAATAAAGCACTTAAGGCTTAGTACTACAAGGGATTAAAGAATAAGGTAAAGAATAAGATTGCTAGGTCTAATGCTTCAAACGACTTATAAGAACTCATTGAAATAATTATTAAAATTAATAATCGCAACTACAAGTAAACCTTAGAGAAAAAAGGCTAGTACTGCTTAAAAGAATATATGCATTAAGACCAAGAATTAAAAAAACTATTTTATGCTTAAGAAATGAAATTAAATATAATGCACTAAAAGAAGAAGTTATTTTAAGAAAAGCCACGCAACAGCGAACTATTTAAAGAAGTTATGAACCAGCGTTAGCGAAATAAGCTATGCTTCGAATGTGGCCTATTAGGTCACATGGCTAGCTCTTACTAACAAAATGCTAAGCAGCGAGGGAGCCTAGCCAAGGATGGTCAATTGTTGTACGCCATAGGCCGCGACGGTTACGACACCATCGACTTGGCTAAACCTCTAAAAAGGCAACTCAATGCCATGTATCGACGCATAACTTCAAACAAACTAAAGGAAGCTCACATTTATACTTAACTCAAGGAAGCTTTAAGCAATAAGGAAGTTAAGTAGCTAGCCGAAGAACTCTGGGAGCTCGACATTAAGGATTTATCGCCAAAATCCTTTGAATAGGCCACGAGGCTTGAGGAGTCCAGCGCGACAAGCGTGAGTAGCGAAGAAAGTGTGACTAAGTATATAGTCGCCTAAGAAGAACTCGAGGGTATTTGAATCAATGGCCTAGGTCATTAAAAACCCGAGATAAACTTTAAAAGTAAAAGGGTAGCCTAGACTCCAAAGCCTAAGCCACCTAGTCCTCAACTCACGGGACTATTGTATAATAAAATTTAAAAAATTACTTAACGAGAAAACCAATTAGCACTAAACCTTAGCAATTGTTATTAAACAAATATAATTACACGCGTAACCTACGAGAAACTAAGTATTATTACAAGTAAAAAATCTTAGTAAAGAAAATACTATAAAGTAGTTTATTAAGACTACCAATAAATCTATTAAAAGCAAATTAAGTATAAGGGCATGCCAGGCACATACCTCCAAGTAATTTCAAAAGAATACGTACTAGTACTTAATGTGCTGTACCAACTAAAAGTAAAATTGCAATAAGAAATCTTAGCAAAAGGAAGAAAAACACGCATGTGGGTCGACACTACTAATAAGCTACGCAGCTACTACGAGCACTACGACTTAAATAGCTAAGAGAAGTTGAGAACTATGCATATTTATAATATACTTTGCATTACGCCCAAATAAAGATTATAAAGAAATGTTCTTACTAGTTATGTACATTATAAGTACTTTGAAGTCAAACAGTTGGCCGCTATGAGCGACTAATATTTAACATTAGAAGTTAACATCAAGAAAGTAAAACTTAAGGCAATAATAAACTCCAAGGCACAAGGGAACTTCATAGCTCTTGCTATTATACTTCAATACCTATTGCCAACCAAAGTCAAAGCAAATAAGTATAAGCTAATACTCGCTAACAAAGAACTTACCGCGCAAAGCCTAATCAATGTGCAAACAAAGCTAGTTCACATGAGAATTAGCAAATACTCCAAGTATATTTAGTTCAACGTTACGAAGATCAAAAAGCATAATATCATTTTGAAATTACTATAAATAAAAAAACACAATCCTAATATTAATTAAAATACACTACAAGTGCAGTTTAATAACTATACAACTTACTTTCAAGATAAGATCAAAGCAAAACGCCTTTAAGAAGTTAGCGCCACCTTTAAGAATAAAACAAAACATTAAAAACAAGGTTTAAAACAAGACGTACTAACAGCATACGCATAATTTGCAGTACTATTCCACGAGGAAAAAGGCAAGAAAACCTTGCCAAAATATTAAAATTATAATCATAAAATTAAGTTAATTAATAGTACTAAGCTAATTTTTTAATTATTACGAGAATATTTAGTAACAAACTTAATAACAATTAAGCAATACATTGACAAGAATGTAGCCAAAAGCTTTATTTAAAAGTTTAAATCCTCGTGGAAATTTAATGTTCTTTTCGCAAAGAAAAAAAAACAACAAACAAAAGATATGCATTAACTACAAGCAGCTAAACAATACTATCAAGAAAAATCAATACGCACTACTATTAGCTAAGGAACTAAGAAATAAACTTAGCGAAGCTAATATCTTCACTTAGCTAAACCTACAAAAAGCGTACAACCTTATAAGAATAGCTAAAAAGAAAGAACAAAAAATAGCATTTCGCATACATTTCAATCATTACAAGTACACGATTATGCCCTTTGAATTAACCAACACCCCTGCCACATTTCAACGTCTAATTAATAATATTTTAAAGCAATACTTAAATATAACTTGTATTTGCTACTTAAACAACATCTTGGTCTACTTTAAAACAAAGAAGTAATACGTAAGAAATATAATTACTATTCTTAAGAAGTTAAAGGTAGTATATATGCTTCTTAAACCAAAGAAATGCCATTTCCATGTAAACAAAATCGTATTCCTTAGCTACGTAATCACCACCACCAAATTAACTATAAATCCCAAAAAAATCAAAGCAATCGTTAAATAAACTAAACCCATAAACATTAAGAAAGTATAATTATTTCTTAAATTTGCCAACTTTTATAAGCGATTTATTAAAGGTTACTTAAAGATCGCCAAACTACTTACAAAGTTAACCCACAAGAATAAAAAGTTTCACTAAACAAAAGAGACTAATTAAGCTTTTAAGGCTCTAAAGAACGCCTTCACTAGGGAGCTAGTACTTATTACTTTCACACCTGATAAAGAAATACAAATAAAAACGGATTCCTCGAACTACGCTATTAAAGCCGTACTCAGCCAACCCAGCGAGAACAGAAAATAGCAACCAGTTGCATACTACTCATGAAAACTATTACCAACAAAACTTAATTATAATATATACAACAAGAAATTGCTAGCAATTATAAACGCAATACGCAAGTAAAGGGTTTATCTTAAGGGCGCCGCTTACGAGGTACAAATTCTAATGAACTACAAAAATCTTATTTACTTTACTACTACTAAGAAACTAAACTAATAACAAGTTTAGTAGTATAAAACACTTTTTATAATTAAACTTTGAATTTTTTATATTAAAAAAATGGAAAATACTAAAGCCAACGCCCTCAGCTAAAAACCAAAGTATCTCGAGAACAAAATACATAAATTGCACACTATACTTAAGCAAAATAGCGACTCGTTGGTGGTCAACCATAAGCAGCTAGCGGCGACTAACTAGCTAGTATTCGAAAAGATCTAAAAGAGATACATTAACAACTTAATCGTAGCCAAATAAAAAAGACAGCTAAGTAAAGAATTTTCCTTTTTCCTAAGCGAAACTCTTTTATATTAAAAACAAATCTACGTCCCCACCGGGGACAAAACTAGCTTCGTTAAACAGCAACATAAAGCACTTACTTATGAACACTAAGAAATAGCCAAGATACTATCAAGGCTCTCTCAAGAATACTATTTCCTAAGTATAAAAAAAGTAATTAAAAATATAATATCGTTATGCAACACGTGCATTTAAAACAAGGCAAACCACCATACTTTGTATAAGCTTATGAAATCGCTAGTAACACCACCACGCCTATAGAAGTTAATCGCATTAGACTTCGTAATTAAGCTACCGCTCTTAATAAACCCAATCACAAGAATCAAATACAACTCAATTTATATAATTACAAACAAGTTCACAAAGTACGTATACATAATACCAATACTAAGAACCCAAAGCGCACCTTAAATAGCGTAAGTATTTCTTAAAATAATCTTTACAAATTACAAAATACCAAATGAGGTTATTTTAAATAAAAATAAGCTCTTTACCTTAAAGTTTTAAAAAACTCTAATAACACTTCTTAAAATAAAGCAAAAGATATTAATAGCCTTTTACTTACAAATAAATGCATAAACAAAACAAATTAATTAAATAATAAAAACATATCTTTACTATTATATTAACTACAAATAAAACAACTAAGTGCAACTACTCTTACTTGCGTAGTTTGCATACAACAGCACAAATTAAGAAACTATTAAAGTATCGCCGTTTTACGCGAACTACGAGTATAACTCAACGGCATATAATACGCCAATTGCGAGTTAAAAGACCGCGCAAGAAGCTATGCTCTAAGGAAATGAACTAAAGCAGCTGCACAAGAAATTATCTAATAATATTTTATTTATTGCACGCAAATTAACTATTTACTACAATAAAAAGCATAGCATAAAACTAATACTAAAAAAGAGAAATAAAATTTACTTACTTAAAAAAAATATTACAATTAAATAACTAAGTCACAAACTAAATCACAAAAAACTAAAACTATTTAAAATTACAAAAGTTAAAAAACTAATTAATTTTTAATTAACACTTTTAAAAACTATAAACATTTATTTAGTATTTCATATATTTCTTCTTAAATTAATACTACTAAGAGCACTAACTACTCTTATTATAAAAATCCAACTAATTAACTTAAATACTAAATACAAAGTAAAAACTATTTTTAACTATTAGTATTTTTGCAATATTACTAAATACTTAATTAAATAAAAAAAATACTTATAATTAAAAAATACTTAAAAACCCAAATCTAACCTCTACTGCTTTAAGCTACTTACTAATTACTATTAGCAAAACTAATAAAAGCCTAAAAGGCAGTATCCCCAAAGTCCAGCAATACCTCGTTAAACAAAGGAAAGACAAAAGAATTATTAATAAACGGCGGCGTAGGCAAGCGAGCAACGGAGGCCTCCTTATCTCTCTCAGCGGCCTCACGCGCCTCAGCCTCTTCCAACTTATCCATACTCTTCAAACCACAACAAAGCATTTCAACCCCTCGTTTCTTCAGGAACTTGCGCTAACGCGCAAGGCGGTCCAAACAACCTTCGGCCGCAAGCATGGCCTCCGCGTACTGCTCACGGGCCCAGCGCTCCGCAGCACGCGCAGCACGCTCTTCCTCCTCCAACTTTTATTCCGCTCTCTCTAAAGCTTCCTAGTCGCCTATCGCAGGCATCTCAACATCACATTTCTTTCCAAGACAAGCGCACTTTAAGCAGCAAGTCGAGGTACCCATGAAAAACACAATGCACATTTTCCCAATCTTCTCGCACAATAAACAAGGCATAGTTTCAATTCTAGAGGTTTCGATTTTACGAGCAAAAAGTAAGCGTTTGCAGATTTTCTTATTTAAGTTAAATGGCATAATAAAAAAAAAGACGGCCATGGGCTATCGTTAATATTTCCTTTGGCATACTTAAGCGTAGGGACCACGCTAAGCAAGAAAGGGGATAGTATTACGGACCTAGCTCGTAGGCGTATCACGTGTGTCTTGGCCCTAAGGCTCGGCAGGCTCGCTTGCACAGAGAAGCCAAGACTTAGCAAGAAACACGAGACTAAGGGTTACGTAAGAAATTCTAAGATCTTAGGAGATCTTTAAGATTTAAGAATTTAAGGGGATCTAATAGTATAAAGAGTTTTATATAAGATTAGCACATTTGCTATTAAATAAGAGCTTTGTGCTTAACTTAAAATAATATTTTTACTTATACTTAATTATTATCTTTAATTGTACGTAATACATTTACTTTTTAATTATTTGAGATTAACTCCGCATACTTAGTGTTTGCATCAAGTGAACATTGCAACCGTAACACGTGCTCAAATTTATATAGCAAGTTTACCCTATAGTTTACCACTGCTTGTAACGCCTTTATTCTTATAAAGAACCAGATTGTCTTGTGACTTTACTTCATCGCCGATACCAACCCGACGAGCCTGTACGCACAGTACCAGCGAACGGCAAAAACGTTACAAAAATATCGATAGTAATACGTAGTTGCTTTGTTTCAAAGCATAGTTAAATATACCTTGTTTTAAATAAAGAAGTTTAAGTCGGTATTTTAACAAAGCTGTAACGTTCTTGCCGTTCGCGAGTACTGTGCGTACAGGCTCGTTGGGTTGGTATCAGCTATGAAATAAAGTCACAAGATAATCTGATTTTTTATAAGAATAAAGACATTACAAGTAGTAGTAAATTGTAAAATAAACTTGCTATATAAATTTAAGCACAAAGCTTTGCTACTTAAGAAACTACTATGTTTATATAAAACTATACTTGCTTACATTAATTATTAATTAAGTTAATAATTAATAAGATCGCTAATTAACTAAGTTGATTATTACGTAACCTAGTTGTACAATTTGGGGGCCAACTAATCGCTTAGTTGTTTACTTTATATAATACTTATAGGGCAAGTAGGGTCTTGGGAGCCCATTGGCTCTTAGGAACTAGGTTCCTAGGAATCACTTGATTTTCGCGACCCCATTTGCCCCCGGGATCCTTGTGGTTCTTGGCTTCTCTGTGCAGCGAAGCTGCTAAGCCTCAGGGCCAAGGCACACGTAATCCCTAGCCGTGATACGATTCCCCTTCCATCACTAGCGTGTCCCTACGCTTAAGTATGCCAAAAGAAATGTCAACGATTGCCAACAGCCGTTTTTCTTTTTCATTATGCTTCCCCTTGCTTGCCACGAACTAAAGAGATATCGTAAGATTAACGCCCTTTAAATTAATCGTTTTAAAGATGAAATATCCTTATGCACTTGCTGTGAGAATGCCCAAGTCGCGCGGTGCTGCGTGGCTATAAAGAAAGGCGCGAAGTGTTTCGAGTGCACTCGTTAGAGTAAGCCTTGCGATGTGTTAAAGAGGAATAGAATGCCTTCGTTTTCGGACTGGGCTTTCATTAATCGTTAGCGGTAAAGGCTGAATGAAGAGGAGGAGGAGGCCATGGCCAAGATCTTGCGTTTGCGAAAGCAGAAACGCTTTTTGGCGAAGCGAAAGCAAAAGATACTGCGGTGAGGACTTTCTACTTTTAATAAGCTGAATAAGGCCAAAGAAAAGGAAAATTTGGAGAAGAGAAAAAAGGAAAAGAAAATGGCGGAGGCACAGCAGACTGCTGAGCTGGCGGGCGCCGAGCGCCTTAATGACCCCGTCGACTTCTCGTTCGACCCACTGGCCAACCTCCTCTTTAACCCCTTAGACTTGCTTTAAGCAAATTTGAGTTTTATTGATAAAAACTGGCAAGCTTCTTAAGGCAATTAAGAGTTGACTTAAATTCTTAGGTGTTCTTAGATAAAAAGTAATTTAATTATTTTACTAAATATTTAACTTGTTTTTTAAAATACTAATAATTTAATAGTTTCTTAATATTATATTTTATAGGTAAGTTAATTAGTTTAGTAATTATCTTTAAGGCTAGTGGTGCTTTTAGTAGTACTTTTTTTAGTAGTAATACGTAGAATACAAGAAATATTTTCTTTATTATTGCAAATAATTAAAGCTTATAATTTAATAATTCTTTAGTTTTCTTAATTTTAAAAGGTTTTAATTTCTTATAATTTAATTTATTACTTAGTTGCTTTGTATTAATGTTTTTTTGCAAAAAATAAACCTTATTTCTTTTTTATAGCATTAGCTTTTAACTACGTACTTTATTATAATAGTATGCATTTCTTTTCGCTATAAATTGCAATTTTTAAAACAATTCTTAGTAAAGTTCTTTAATATCTTGAACTTAAATGCGTATTGTATTATTGTTTACTTTTGTATTTATTAGTTTCTTATAAGCCAGCGGCTTATAGCCATAGTTAGCGAAGAAAAGCGTG
Source organism: Cadophora sp. M221 (assembly GCA_017366145.1). NCBI lineage: Eukaryota > Fungi > Ascomycota > Leotiomycetes > Helotiales > Ploettnerulaceae > Cadophora > Cadophora sp. M221. Next base: position 51,010 of record JAFJYG010000256.1, on the reverse strand, counting down.
ACCTTAGTGGTCTTCGTAAACAAGCTATTGTAAACAAACTTAGCTAATAATAAGAATCTTATCTAATTATTCTAGTAATAGTTAATATAGTAACATAAGTATACTTTAATAATTTAATTTATTTGCTTATTTCTTTTATTAGTCTAAGGATAAAAAGTAGTTGATAGCTTTTATTTAGTTCTTAAGAAGGCAATTAAGGCTTTCTAGAATTTTAACGTAAACAACTTGTTTTTATTTAATACAATTTCTTTAAGCATTTTATACTTAAATACTACCTTCTTAAGGTAAACCTATGCTAAGTCTTTAGCCGTAAAAGTTTACTTAACTAGTACGAGGGTCATGTACTTAGTAAGTCTCTTCATAATAACTAGTATTATATTATAACTAATTCCTATGGCTAGGTTCTTTGATAATGGTAGTAGCTTTATAAAGTCTTATAATATAAATTTCTAAGGTTTAAGTAGTATAAATATTGTGATTATTTACTTATAAAATGTATACCAAGTAGGCTTATTTTTAATGCAAGTATTATAGTTTTTAATTACTTCCTTAACTACGCTGCAAAGTTTTTTACTTTAGTAGTTTCTTAAAATCCTAAGGTACGTTTTATGTATCCCTTGGTATTTGTGCGTGGGAAGCTTATATTACTTTTTAATATATGCTTTGGTTAGACTAAGCGAAAGTTATACTTTTTCGTTAACGCGCATAATCTTATTTTTAATAATATTTTATTAAATTAGTTTCTTGGTTTAGTTTAGCAATAGCTTGTTCTTTTGCTAAGCAGCCTTTAGGGTATTGTGCTAAAGATCCTTCAAAACTAGTTTAATTGCTATTGCCTTTTGTACATTAAGTATTATGTTCTTATTATTAAGTAGTTTTAGCAAGGTAATTTCTTTATAAACTTTATTATTTTCGTAGCTTAGCAACCTACTTAGCGCGTTGGCGCGAGCATTGTTCTTCCCTTAAATATACTTAATGATTAGGTTAAATAAGACAAGTTTCTTAGCCTACTTAGCCAACCTTTAATTATTAAGGACCTTAGTAGTAATAAAGGTACAAAAATTTATATAATTAATATAAATAATGACTAAGAATTTGGCTTCTTGTAAGTAAGTCTTCTAATGCTTAAGCGCTTTAATAATAACTATGAGTTCTTTCTTATAAATATTATAATTCTGCTTAATTGAGGATATTTTCTTAAAGTAGTAAACTACCAAGTGTAGCTATTTCTTTTTATCTCACTGCAAGTGTGCCGCGCTAGTGCAAGTATTAAAGGCATTAGTCTTAACAATGCTTTTTATTTCTTTATTAAAGCTGCAAAGTATTAATTTCTTAACGAATTTTTTTTTAATTTGTTGGAAAGTCTTTTCATACTTATTGTTTTAATTAAAAGGCACTCTTTTCTAAGTTAAGTTGGTAAGAGGTTTTGCGATTTTTAAATAGCCTTAAATAAACTATTAGCAAAAGTTGGCAAATTTTAAATAAGATTATATATTCTTAATGTTCTTTAGCAACTTTTATTTACGTATAGCCTTGATTTTCTCGAGGTTAATACTTATCTCTTTTAAGCGTATAACATAGCTTAAGAAGATAACTTATTTAACTAAGAATTAGCACTTTGATAGCTTTAATTGAGAGTTTACTTTCATTAGGGCTCTCATGACTTGCTGAACGTGTTTTTCGTGCTATTTAAGATACTTTAAGAATACGAGGATATTATTTAAGTAACAAATAATTATTACTTTAATATAATTCCTAAGGATTTTATTATTTTGCCTTTAGTAAGTAGCAAGTGCATTTGTTAATTTAAATAATATAATCATGTGCTTTCACAAGCCAAAAAGTAAGATAATTTTTTTTTTTTTTTTATGTTTTTTTTTATTTGAATTAAATTAAATGCATTGCGCTAGTTAAGTTTGGTGTATATCTTTGCTTTGGTTAACTTATTTCATAGGAATTACGCGTTTAGTAAAGAGTATATATTTCTTATTATTTTATTATTAATTATGCGAAAGTCACCGCAAGGTCTTTTCTTTAAGTCTTTTAGTTTCTTAGCGATTAGTATATTAATGGCGCAAAGCGACTTTAATTTCTAAAGCCATTTCTTCTTTACTTTCTGTTTATACTATTCCTCAAGCGTTCTCGTGGTGGCGTAATTGTAATAGCGAAGTTTTTTTGCAATAGGTACGAATTCTTTCTTAAAGTTAATCTCGTGGTCTTATGGCTAATATTTTAGTAAAGCCCTCATGTCTTGAGGGTCCTTAAACATCTTTGCATACTTTTTGTATAATACGAGCAATTATTCTTATATATTAATTAATTAATTAGATTAGTCCTTGGCCTTTGATTATCTAAAAGTCCAACTCATTTGACTGAAGTTCATTAGCGTTATTTTTAAGAAAGCGGCGCTAGCCTCTTTATCGCTAGAAAATCAATTGCATTTATAGTAATAATTATTAAACCTAATTATCTTAATTACCTAATTTATATTAAGGTTGTGGCTATGCAATTATAAGGTTCTTAATATTATATTGTATTTCTTAATAAGTATAATATTAAAGTAAAGCACCTTATAATAGTCTTTAAATTATATTGTAATTTTATTAGTTCTTTTGTGAACTTATTCGTTTTTTTCTGCATTTTTTCCATTAAGTAGCGCAAACTAGTATAGCTTAGGATTCTAAATAATAAAAATATTCCATTTCTTAATAAAGGCTAAGTTCATGAAGCGTCTTATGGCTCTTAAGTCAACCAATGCCTTGGTCTTAATGCCGGCTAGGGAAACGATGAAGATTAGCTAATTTGCCTTTCCCGTTGCCGCTAGCTTTAAGCGTCTTAGTGCTATGGTAGTACATTGTTATTGCTTCTTAATAATTTTTCTTGTGGTTTTGTCTATTTACTATTGCAACTTATTATTATAATTAATTAAGGTGTAAGGCGTTTTCACTTTAAAAGCTACTAGTTCTTGAATCTCATTAACTTTTATACGTTAACCTAATGGTGGTTTATAAAGCTGCTGCCTCTTTTTCTAGTAGCGCTTATTTACGCCTTTTTAAAGGATTTCCTATGTATTTTTAACTTAAAGATAATTATTTAATAGTTTTAGCACAAAAGGTTTTCTTGCTTCTTGCATATTAGTCACATAGCGTTTTGGCCTTTTCTTAATGTTCTTAGTATTTTCTTAAAAAATTATAATTTTATTATTTTAATAAATAATAACGCATTTCTTTAAATATTTTAAGTAGTTGTGAGTTTGATTGACTTCAATAAAGTATGGCTTGCCCCTAGGGAGTAGCCTCCCTTAGTGCTATACCTATTGGCTATTAGCAAAGCTACTAAGAGTTCAAATCTCATTTAAAAACAATAAGTATTTATAGCTATAATTATTTACATCTTCATTTTAAAGAACTTAACTTTCTTGTTTTAGGTTTAATAACTTAACTGCTTTGTTGTTAAGGGCCTATTTCTTATTAAAGAGTCTCGCATGGTTTTCACTGTAAAGAGTCACTTGCGAATCTCATTTGGCGATAGCGGCCTTTTAATATTCGGGATCTTGCTTGGCTAATCTCACTTGGCGTTAAGGCGTTTCACTTAATTTCTTTTGAGAATAGTCTCAGGCGAGGTGTCTCGGTTTACTACAATTGTAGCACAAACTCTTCTCGCGCTATTTTCGCTTTTCCTTTTGTTTTTTTGTTTGTTTATTTTTACTTTTCTTGACTTTATTTATTTAACGATTTCTTTGGTTATTTCTTTTTTTACCGCTGGGCTAATAAAAGCCTTGTCTCTTCTTATAACGCTAGGGAAATTGCGGCTTTTGGAACTAAACAAAGGCAAAGTAACTTTTTTGCTTGCGTTATTTCTTTTTAATGCGATTATTAATTTCAATTGCGATTTTAATTAAAGTATTTAAAGTAATTGTTTTTAGTGCTTAGAAGACCTTGTTCTTAATATTGTTCTTAAGGCCTTGATAATACTAAGCTTTTAATGCTTTATTTGTTTATTTTAATCTTATTGCGTAGCATTGGAATTCGATTGTGTAATCGTAAATATTGCCCTTTTGGGTTATTCTCAATAAGTGCTTCTTAGCTTACTTAACCTTGTTAAGATCACCAAAAATGGCTTTTATAATAATTGTAAACTTAATAAAAGTCTTAAAAATGACTTTGCTTTTCTTTGTTATGAATACAAAACAAGCTTTGCTTGGCGCTTAATTGTGAAGATAGTTAATTAAGGTTGGCTTGATCTAATGAGCTGCGGCGCTTCTTAAGAATAAGGCCATCCACAAGACCTTTAGTGACTCTTGTCTCTAAAACTTATTATTATTAAAGGCTAGGTACATATTGCATTAAAGAATAAATTATTTAAGCTTACTTTGGTCGCCATGAAAGTTATTCGAGGGATTAATCTTAAGGTTGTTAAAGGCCTTCTTAATCTTAGTCACCAAGGTGGTGGCCTTATCGTTCGTCTTCGTAAAGGGCTCTCCCTTGGTAGACATATTAAGTAGTAATACTTCAAGTGAGGTGCTCAAAGTGTAATATTCTTGCCGTTCGCAAGTACTGTGCGTACAAGCTCATTGGGTTAATATTAGTTATGAAGTAAAATCACAAAACAATTTAATTTTTTATAAAAATAAAAACATTACAAGCAATAATAAACTATAAGATAAACTTGCTATATAAATTTAAGCACAAAACTTTATTACCTAAGAAACTACTATGTTTATATAAAATTATGCTTACTTATATTAATTATTAACCAAGTTAATAATTAATAAAATTGCTAGTCAACTAAGTTAATTATCACGTGACCTAATCGCATAATTTGGGGGCCAACTAACCGCTTAGTTGTTTACTTTATATAATACTTATAGGGCAAGTGGGGTTTTGGGAGCCTATTGGCTCTTAAGAACTAGGTTCTTAGGAATCACTTGATTCTCGCGACCTCATTTGCCCTCGGGATCCTTGTGGTCCTTGGCTTCTCTGTGCAGCGAAGCTGCCGAGCCTCAGGGCCAAGGCACACGTGATCCCCAGCCGTGACAAAAGCTTTGCGAAAATATAAGGCTTTTTATTTAAGTAATTTTTCTCTTTATTATATATAAGCTTTTTGCTATATAACTTTGTGAGAATAATTAGTGTCGTAAACTACTTTAATAATATTGAATTTTGCAAAAACTGTTAGTTTGCTAAGTCTCTTTATGCATCTTGCTTAAGAATCCCTTTGTAAAAAGGGTTCAAATTACTTTTGGCTTTTTATATAAATTTATCTTCGCTTTCTTTTAAAAAGAGCGAATACTTTAAATACAATTATTTTGATTGTTTTACTTTATGATTTGATATATTAATATATCTCGTGAGCTTTTATTAGTACTGCATCAATACTAATTAGTGGTTAATTTTGTATTACAAATAATAAAATTACAAACTAAAGAGTTAACTTTTAATAATACGAAAAGTACTTCGTTGTTACTTTTTTAGCCTCTTTCATTTTAGCTTCAATTCGACAAAGTACTTAAGTGCTTCTTCTTCAATCGCAAAACAATCGACTTAAGCATTTCGATTATTAACTATTATCTTAAAGGCAAAGCCTTTATTTAAAGCGTCGATTATTAGCAACTTGTTAATTTTAAGTATATTATCTTCGATATAATAAATAAGAATTTACTTGCGTTTTATTACGCATAACAATTACGATAATTACTCAATATAATTATTAAAATTTAACCTTTATTTAAAGCGCTAATTGTTAGCAACTTATTAATTTTAAGTATATTACTTTTAATACAATAAAAAAAACCTACTTATGTTTTATTACGCATAATAATTACGATAATTACTCGATGACAATTATTAAAACTCAACTTAAAATCAAATCATTAAATTACTTAAGTATTCTCTTAGTACACTTGCGAATTAGCTTCAAATTATATCAAATTATAAAAATGAAGTATTAGAAATAATCTTTGTTACGAAAAAAGTTGTAACTTAATTAACTTAAGCGCAACTTACGAATCTTTTTGCGAACCTTAATGCATACGTTATTAATTTTCAAAAGCTTTGCAATAAATAGCAAGCACTTAATTAAGACTTTGTTTATCAACTTCTAAGAATATTTTAATGAGTGAACTTTTAACACTTAAAAACAACTTAACAAAAAAAACCAAATGAAGCTGCGAAATAACCTTTAATTTTGCAAAGTCTACGTACAATATAAAAAAGAAATTGTTATTGCACAAGCTTTTGCAAATGCTATTAAAGCAATAAAAAACAACTAGCCGCAAAATTAGTTTAAACTATAATAACGTAAATACGATATTAAATAAACTTTGAAATGCTTGCGATTTACTTTTGCGCTTATACAACTTATACAATTTGCACAACTTGCGCAACTTGCGTAATATTTACAACTTATAAAAGTTATAATTAAGCTTATAATTTAACAAAGTAAACAATCGCTAAAGATTATAAGACTTAAATTGCAAGCTTTACTTAATTTAATTTCATATTATAATTCGCTTAGTTGTTATACTTTTGCGAAAGTTAATATTACACATAATTAAGCTATTATATTATTACTTGTTTAATTCGAATGAAAACCAAATCACTACGTACTTTTTAATTTTATGTTAATATTACTATTATAATTGAAAAACGACTTATTATTATTATTCAACTCATTATAAACTCTTATTAAACTACTTACGAAGTTAATTTGATTATTATAATATATTATGAATTTATTAACCTTAAATCAAGCAAAATCATTAGTAACTTTTATTAAGATGCATATTAAAAAGCTTTAATATATAACAAAAACAAAAATCACTTAAATAAAAAACTTCACATTTTTATTAACTTATATTAACGAGTATTAATTAAGACTACGATTTAACACTAAGCCTTTTCGTTAATACTTTGAAACGAAGCTAGTTCGTACTATTATTAGTATTTTTAAAACAAGAAGTATACTTTTTAAGAGCTTATTACGATTACGCGAAGCAACTTCAAAACCAAAAAACGTGCGAATTGATTTCTTAGCCGCTAATTTAGCTTAATCTTTATTGCATTTTGAAAAGAAGAAAACTATTAGTATAATAAGCTTATTAAGGCTTAGTTAAAAGCCTATGCTTAAGAGCTTTAAAGTTTACAACTAAGTCTTAAAAATAATAATATGCGAAACAACAAAACTCTTTAAAATAAGCTTTTACAAGGCGTTTCCAAAAATAATTTTTTTAATATAGTTTTATTTAATTCTTTGCTTATTTTCTTAGCGCTACTTAATAATCTTCAAGTTGTAATTAGTATTACTTAAATCGTTACAAATAGTAAAAACTAATTACTTGTTAATCGCGCTAATTTAAGCCAATTACGAACTCGTTATGTACAAATGTACAAGTTGTTATTATACTCGCTTAGTTTTTCTTTCTTTTTCTTCTTTTTCTTTTTCTTTTTTAAGCACTCTTTTGTTACTTAATGATATTTTCATACTTTATATATTTGCTTAATCTTTGAAATAGTTGTACGCTTTTTACTTGATTTTTGTTTTGTATTATTCGACTCTTACGAACTTCTACGCGTTGAAAATTCATAGTCTTTTTAAAAGGAAGTACTACCGGTGTTAATTCGTTAAGCCTCTTTATGCATTTTACTCGAGAATTCCCTTGTAAAAATATTTCAAACTACTTTCGGCTTTTTATATAAACTTACCTTCGCTTTCTTTTAAGGAGAGCAAACACCTTGAATACAATTATTTTTAATTATTTTTAGAATAAAGGCCGCTTTGGCATATTCACAGTTACTGATTGGGAGGTGCGCAAGGGTTGAACGCCTTGTATTGTACTACAAGTTGACTAAAGAGTGAAGGTCTCTGGACGACGCTCTAGATATTCCCTCTCGCGTCATCACGTGGCGAGCTAGCTGCATCCACCGTAGCTCGTCAGTCCTCGCGTTTGCACTGAACTACCTAAATACTTAACAATTATCTCACTTTATAATTTAATATATCGATATATCTCGTAAGCTTTTATTAGTATTGCATCGACAAAAACCACAAAGATTATATTAGCTTAGGTTATAATCTCGTTTAAATCAGCACTAAATGTGATTTGATAATAGTTCAAGTTAAAAATGACAAAAGTAAAGTATTTCTTAATTGAATCAAAGAAATAAGATTTGAATTTGATAATAAGTTGTTAATTTCTCTTTATAATAATACAAACTTAATAAACTCTTAGCTTAATGTATATATACTTTTTCGTTTAGTTAATATTAGTAGTAAGATTAAGCGATGTTTTGATGAATTTGCATTGTACAAGTTTTTAGTTCTAAGAATTTTTAACTTTAAATTAATAAGCGAAATTGGCTTAATATTATCTCGTATTACTATTTTAAGTAGTTGTGACGCTTGCTTTAGAAAGACAACAATCACGTGTGACTGCGGCCTCACATTACAACAAGAGTTTTGTGAAGATAACAAGACTACCTTAGAATCTATAACTACGAAGAAAAGAAGATTAGGAGCGTAGGTTTTTATATACAAAGGGACGCCATGAGGTCGTTTAATCTTGGTAAGCTTGGCTAAGCCAAGATGCTGGAAATGAGGCTTTGAGCGCTTTCGATTGTTACACCACTTTCCCCTTCAAAAAAAGCTTGTTCTTAAGCATTGGTTTAATTTTTATTATTATTAAGGTTATTATAATTATTAATATCATTTTTCTAAGCCTTAATTTATTTAAGTAACTTTGCAAAGGGTTTTATTTGCTCACAATTGTTAAAATAAAAGTCTTTAATTTTATGCAAAGTATACTTTAAATTAAAGGCATTATATTAGTTAAGATTAACATTTTAATTAAGTTAGGTAACACGATAAGAGAGAGTTTTGCTAACTTTGCGGCAAGCTAGCATCTTCTTTAGCTCTTATTTGTTGTCACTTGTTAGGTTAATTAGTAGAAGAACATTCTGCTCTTAACTTGGTAAGGGATTATTAGAATTCTTACGCAGTTTTCCAGCTGAAAAAACGTTGTTCTTGGCTTTTATGCTCGCTAGCAATTCCAAGCGGTATAAGTGTTTTATCTTCTTAATTACTTTAAATGATTTATTTGTTGGCATATTTAATTTCTTAAATAAGCGAAGTAAGTTAAAGTAGCGCATATTAAGCCAAACTAAGCTATCTTTATTAAAGTTAATATCGCGGCGAGAAGCGTTGTAAAACCGGGTTATTCTAACTTAGGCTACAATAAGGTTTGACCAAGCTATGTCTTATGCCTTTTTATGGCGTTGAGCATAGTTAATGGCTTATTAAGTATTTAACTTGTTAGCGGAGGTTGCTAAGTTTGGCAAGTTAATTTTCTAGTTTTAATTTATGCGCGATGCATATTCATGAACTACCTTAAATGAAAAGAGTTTCTCTAAGGAATCGTGTGAAAAAAACATCTAAGTATAGTTTATAATAAGAAAATACTTAAACTAATTGTTTTGATAATATGTAATAAAGAGTTTAAGTTGTTTTTGCAAGTATTGATTATAAACTTTAGTTTGATTATTTGTTTGTGAATAATTAGTAGCAAATAGTTATCTTGTTAAGTATTTAGGTAGTTCAGTGTAAACGCGAGAACTAACGAGCTACGATGGATACAGCTAGCTCGCCACGTGATGACGCGAGAGGGAATATCTAAAGCATTGTTTAGAAACCTTTACTCTTTAGTTAACTTATAATATAATACAAGGCGTTCAACCCTTGCGCACTTTCTAATTAGTAACTGTGAATATGCTAAAGTGGCTTTTATTTTAAAAGGTTATAAGCCTCGGGAAGCACTTTAAACGCGACTTCATTTGATAAAAGTAAAGTCGAAAACTTAACCTAACAAAGCAACGTTAGAATTTAGCGACGAGAAATAGCTGAGAGGCAAGAGACGCTGATAGAATTTAGCAATGAGAGATAGTTAAGAAGCAAAAGACGTTGATAAAAAGACGAGAACGAAAATAAAAGTATTTACGAGATAAGAAAAATAATTACGTGTTAATAACAAAGCTAAAAAGACCAAAGTAAAAAGGCCCTTTGTACATTATAAATAATTGTGTTTAATAACACAAATTACTTCGATGAACTTGAATACTACGCGTTAAATTATATAAAACAATGGGGAAGAATAGTAAGTACTTGCTAATTGTTAGTAGAGATAATTATAAGAACTAGTTTCGCCGCGCCAAGATCAAGATCAAAAGCAAGAGTGTTTACTATACAATTGAGATAAGTAGAACCGAGTATGCTTGGATTTAATGTGAAGAAGGCACTAAGAGCAGCGCGTTGAGCTCGACACCAACCAGCAGTGAAGTCGATAATATTACTAGCCAATTCGAGCGTTTAAGCGGCACGTGGAACCTTAAGAAGACGAAGAAATAGAACTTAGTTGATGCCAAGGCACTAGAGATTATACTTAAGGGATTGAATAAGAACGATGCTATACTTATTAATAAGTACGAAACTACTGCTATTATTTAAACCCAACTTAAGCTTAAATACGAGAAGATTAGTACTTTGATTACCAACTAATATATAACGAATCTGCAGAACTTTATATTTAATAAGAATATTAGTATTAACCGCTTATAAACAAAACTTAAGAAATACTACCGCAAACTTATTACTACCAATAAAGCTATAAGAAACGCTTATCTTAATAATACCTTTTTCTTAATTTTAACTTTAGTCTTAAGAAAAAGTCAATATATAACTGTTATTAATAAGTTTTTGACTTAATTGTTTCTTTTTATAAAAAAAAAGGTTAAGATTCTTTAAAAGAAGAAAATTAAAATTTAAGACATAAAAACAAGTAATAATAATAAGAAAAAAGTAAACGCAATATGATGCCAATATAAAGTCATTTATTGCTATTTAAATCACTACTTTAAGAAAGTAAGCAATAGTTTAAATGTTAATATAATTAATATATTCTTTGAATGCTTTTACTATGAATTTACAAAGTACTTTATTACCAATTGTAAGTTTAAAAAAGTTGTTAAGGAGTTCGCACGTAACTTGCGCCTTAAGAAGAAGAAATAAACTAGGAAGCTAGCCAAAGACTTTAGGATTAAAGCTTTCAAGCTTGCTAAGGCGAAAACCACAACTTCTTGTCCTCTTCGTTCGTTTAACAAGAAATCTCACTTACAACAAAAGAAGCACGAACACGTCGCAACACACGATTTCGAGTTTAACGCTATAATCAACTTAACTAACTTAAAATCTAAGGGCCCTTAAGATAGCAATAATAACAAGACTACTAAGCCAAAGATAAAGAAGATTATACTATTAAAAGAATTAATTTGTAAAAGTACTTCTTACACTTAGGCACTTGATATAAAAGTTAGTTTACTTATGATTAATTAATTTCACTTATTTAGGGATTTGAAGCTAATATTAAAGGTTTTTATATAAGTAGAAGGAAAAATATTGTATTTTTAATTAAAGGGAACAGCATTAATTAGTATAATAAATAGCACCTTGTATTACTTGAACAATATACTCTACGTTTCTAAGCTAAGAGTAAACCTAGTCTTTGCAAAGAAGTTATGCAAAGGTGGTTATAAAGAAGCCTTTAATAAAGAGATAATATAAATTACTAAGGAAAATAAAACTATTATAATCGCAAAGTAGTCTTAAGGCTTTTATATTATAAAACACGTTACTAAGAAGTACAAGGGTAAGGTACTTGGTTAAAAGCTAGCAGTGGCAATGCAAGCAGCAGAAGAGAGCGATAACCAAGCAATACTAGCCATAAAAGAGAGCGACGTAACTAACAACGAAAGTAATAACGAAGCAACAAAAAACAAGAAGCTTAAGCAATACCTTAAATATCACTAGTGCTTTGCACACCTTAAACCTAATAAAATTCGTAATCTTTATAAAGTAATAATGCTTTAAAAAAAGATTAAGATTTTTAGAAATCGAGATATTTGTAATGTATGCGCGATTACAAAGCTAAAAAATAAAATCTTAAAGAAGTTGAGTGCGTGACCAAAGACAATTTTTAATTTAATTTAATTTAACATTGTAAGACCCCTCTCAACTACTATTCCTAAGAATAAATAGTTTCTATTAATTATTAATATTTGCTTAAGAAAAGAATAGGTCTTACTACTTAAGCATAAAGGCAACGTATATCAAGTACTTAAGGATTAGAAAGCTGAAGTAAAATGTCAAGTAGAAAAGAAAGTTAAGCGTGCACAATCAAACAATGCCCTAGAGCTTCTTAAGGCTATTAACAACTAGAAAATCGAGGATGGTGTACTCACATAGTCGACAATTATTACCTCTTTACATCAGAATGAGCTTGTAGAGCGCTTAATTCAGACAGTCGAAGCTGATATGAAAGCAATGCTTAAAGAGGCACAGCTGCCAATCGAGTTTTGAAACAAGGCCGCAAAAGCCGACTCATATATGCAAAACCATACGGCCATTGGGCTTGTAATTAACAACTAAAAAACCTGCCCACTTAAGGCCTTTACAAAAGAAACTCCTTTGATTAATCATATTCGCAAATGAGAAAGCAAATACTTTTATTACGTTGATAAAAAGACAATTTCAACTAATAAGCAATATAATAAGCTCATAAACCTTGGCAAAGTTGAAGTTTTTATGAGCTATTTAAAGAACACAAATAAGCACCTTAAGGTCTACTTTTTAGAGCGTGAGTATACGATTATATTGAGCAGAGTTGTAATTAAGAAAAGCGTTAAAAAAAGCACTATTAACCTTAGGATTTGGAATTATGCAGCTAGTCCCTAGGGGACACCAAACTTAGCTTTCGACAAGAAACCTCGTGGCAAACCAAAGGGCCTTAAGAACGTAAAGCCGCTGCCTTTATCGACTGACCTATTAACGATTATATTAGTACTACGAGTTGAGATTTTTGCGTTTACCCCACTAGTAAATATCTCTGCTTTTACAAAGGAAAATATGTCAGATTATAAAGACTTGAGCTATTAAAGTTAAAAAGCTGATCAAGGAGAGAAAGCCCTTATTAATTATAATTAAGAAGCCTTTATTGAATAATTAATGAAAGACGTTGTTGAAGAACAAGCCAGCGAAGCCATTAGTTAAGACGCCAACCAAATAGTTAATCCTGTAGATAAGCAGCTACGAGTGAAGCCTTTTTAAGTTATAGTATAAGAGGAGACGACCAAAGCAGCTTATAAGGACCTAAAGCCAAGTACTACTAAATAGCTAAGATACTTTACGAGGGCTGTACGCAAAAAGGCTATATTTGATGTTGCTAAGAATTAAACTAATATAAAGAGAGCACGAGCAATGGTCGCACAGCTGCTATTAAGGAGCAACGATACTAATCTTAACCTCGACAAGCTTAAGAACCTCTTAGAAAACGACTTTAAGATGGCATTTCTTATAGAAGTTATTACTAGTATTCAAATCTTGCGTACATATAAAGAAGCTATCTAGGGTTAATATGCAAAACAATGGCGCATAGTAATAGCAAAAGAAATGCTTTCTTTACATGTAAATAGCACCTTTCAAAAGGTAGTCTCTTTAAAGAGAGCCAACTTAGTCTTTTGCAAGTAAGTATTTACAATTAAGACTACGATAAACGAAGTACTTAACAAGTATAAGGCGCGATTAGTCGCTAAAGGGTTTAATCAAGTCTACGATTAAAATTATAATTAAATCTTTGCGCCAACAGTTAAAATGAACACCTTGAGGCTGTTTTTAGCAGCAGTGGTTGCAAAAGACCTTAAATGCTCTTAGTACGATATTAAGAACGCGTTTACTAAGTCGCACTTAAAGGAAGAAATATACTTAAAGCTACCAAAGGGTATTTCAATTAAAAAAGAACGCGTTTAGAAAGCACTTTGAAGCCTTTATGATTTTAAGTAAGCAGCAAGAGACTAAAATCAACTTATTAAAAAGAAGCTTCTTTGTTAGGGATTTGTTTAAAGCTTAGCAAGCCCTTATATATTTATATATTTAAAAAATAGTATTAAATTACTTATTTACATTAATAATATTATTGCAGCCATTAAGAAGCAAGAGGAGCTCAATTAGTTTTACGCTAAATTATTAAACAAATTCAGTGCTAAGAATCTGAGGGAGATTAATAAGATTCTTGAGGCTAGAATCACTCGTGACAAGAAGAATTACACCCTTGAAATCGACTAGGAATAGTACCTTAAAAGCGTACTTAACAAGTTCGAAATTACTCATAAAACGCATAAGCCAAAGGCAATCTTCTTAGTAGAATATAAAAACCTACGACTTGCAAGCAATAATAACGAGCGAATTAACGTGATAAAATACTAATAAGCTATTGAAAGCGTTATATATGCAATAATATTTACAAGACCTAATATTGCATTTACCTTAAGGAAGCTAAGCTAATTTATGAGCAATTTAACAAAGTACTACGATTATGTTCTTAAATCACTGCTTCGATATCTTAAGTTGATAATTAAGATAAGAATTCGCTATAAGCTAAGGAGAGCATATAAGTACTTCGTACTTTACTTTAACGCAAACTGGGTAAGCAATAAGATAAACAAAAAGAGTATCTCAAGAAGCGTTATAATGTTTTATGGCGAATTGATTTTATGATTAAGCAAGAAGCAGCATTTAGTAGTGATATTTAGTTGTGAGTTTGAATATATAACTCTGGCGAATTGTGCGAAATAAAGCTAATGAATTGCATAGATCTTCAAAGACTTAGGCCTTTCAAAGTACATTGGTAAAAACCTCAAATGAGTTTAGATATTAGAAGATAACCAAAGAGCTATTGCACTTACTAAGAACACGTACTTAAACGAGCGCTTGAAGTATATTAATATTTATTATTATTTTATTCGTGACCTTGCTAAAAGGAGAGCCTTGATAGTTAATTATATTTCTACAACGAACATGATTGCTAACGACATAACCAAGCCACTAGCAAGAGTAGTATTTGAGAGGTTTAAGAGCCAAATGAGACTGCTTATAAGACAATAAGAAAGCTAAGGAGTTATATTAAGATCGCGATATGCCCTAAGAGGGAGTGTTAAGTATTTAGGTAGTTCAGTGCAAACGCGAAAACTAACGAGCTACGATAAATGCAGTTAGTTCGCCACGTGATAACGCGAGAGGAAATATTTAAAGCGTTGTTTAAAGACCTTTACTCTTTAATTAACTTGTAGTACAATACAAAGCGTTCAACCCCTGCGCACTTTCTAATTAGTGATTTTAAATATGCCAAAGCAGCTTTTATTTTAAAATATAAGACTTTTCTCTTAAAGGTTTTATTCTTAATATAATTGATTAAAAAAGTCTTAATTTAATGAAACGCTGCTCTTTTAAGAAAGAACGCCGCTTATAAGACTTAATTGGTTTTGGTGGCGAATTAGTAATTATTAAACCTTATGTAAAGCTTAACTTAAGTTAAGTAAGCTTTAAGCTTATATTAGTTCTTATAATAGTTGTTAAGTGCTACAAGCTTTGAAACAAGCTTATAATTAAAGGTGATTAGTAAAAACATAACTATTAACGCCTTTGTAAATGTAAATCCTTTAATAAATATATTATACGTAAGTTAGTACTTTTAATAAGAAAGTGCTCAAAGTATCACGATTGCAATATTCACTTAATGCAAACATTAAATATATAAAGTTAATTTCGAATAATTAAGAAGTAGGTGTATTACGTATAATTAAAAATAATAACTAAGTATAAGTAAAAATATTATTTTAAGTTAAATACAAAGCTTTTATTTAATAGCAAATATGCTAATTTTATATAAAACTCTTTATGTTATAAAATCTCTTTGAATTCTTAAATCTCAAAGATTTCTTAAGATCTTAAGATTTATCACGTGATTCTTAGTCTTGTGTTTTTTGCTAAGTCTTGACTTTTTTGTGCAAGCGAGCTTGCCAAGCCTCAAAGCCAAGACACACGTGATACACTTACGAGCTAAGTTCGTAACATTTACTAGCGTGAAAACCTTAAAATAATACACATATACTTCTTTGCATTTAACATTTGCGCATAAGGTATTATTAGTAATTTATGTATTAAGTTATTAATAATAATTTACGTTTTGCAAAGTGTTTTATAAATTTTTGTTATTTAAGAAATAATGTGTCTTAGTTGTAATCTTCGTATAAGCAGCAAAGTTAATTAGCGAGTTTATTATTTCTTCTTAGAAATGTAAAGTCGTGAATATTATTATTTGCAAGGCTTTAATCGTAATCATAAGTATCATAAGTATTGTGTTTATTATTAAGTAAGCTTAAGTGAGTACAACTTTAATTAAGCTTCGCAAACAAAAAGTATTTCTAAGATTAGCACAAACAGGTTAAGCTTGGCACTAAAGGGTAATAAAGTACTAACTTGATATTTATTAAAATAATCACGTAACTTATTATTCGTTAAAAAGCAAACCAAACAAGTTTAATATTACTAATACTAATTGATTTCATTTAACATATTACTACTAATAAGTTAAAATTACAATTAAAAAACACAAGCAAGTAGAAGTTAAATGATAAGAAAAGTTAATCGTTATGCAAAGCTTAGCAAATAACCATCTTCACTAAGAGGTGCCACTTTATTATTTTTATACTTAATTAAAGTTATTTTAAAATCTTATTTGCCTTTTAATTTCCTTTTGCAGATCTCTACAAATCTTAGCGCTTTTTGATATTATTTTGTCGCAATGCAATTAGCATTTGTTTATTCGTTATTTTCATTTTCATTAGCTCACACGAAACAATTTACTCCTCGTTTCACTATGTATCTTTCTTCTCTTATCTTTTTATTTTTTTATTCTTTCACCGCTAAAGAAATGAAAAACGACAAGATATAAAATAGCAACTTATTAAACTATTATTATGAATTGAGGTAAATACACATGCTTCAAATGCACTCACTTTGGTTTTCAAATAGCGTTTAGCTTATTAAAATGCATTTCAATATGTTTTTTTCTTTTTTCTCTCTTTATTACCGCATGCAAGGCAAATAACTCTCTTCATAATATTATTATTATTGCAAGTCGAATATTTAGTTATTTTTTATTTAAAAAAAGCTTTCAACAAAGTAAAGAGCAATTTGAAAAAGAATCACTTTTAGCAAAAGTCAAATTGTTTCTTAAAAGTCGCCTAAGAAATCTCAAGGTATTTTAATTTAAATGCTATATAATATAATCAACAATTTAACACTAGTTAAAAAAACCCTTAATTCAATTAAGCTTTAATTATTTTTCAAATTAAAACTATGCTTCGATGTATTCTCTTAGCTATCATCAAAAGCGCCCTCTTAAAGGCCTTATAAGACTTCTTATAACAAGCCTTTAAAAACTAATAAATATAATAATGTTCGCTTTAAGCTGCGATATTTCACATTATTACTAGTAATATCGATATATCTTTTTAAGCATAGCGATATATACCTTGTAATAAAAGCGCTTATAACAACTAAGGCAATAGTTGCAAGCCTTTTTTAATTATATTAAGTTAATAATTTAAGTCGAAAAACAATGTACTATTTGTTTTAATTTCTTAAGCTTTCTTAGTGTTAATTACGAGGCTTTCACTTAATAACTAATGTATTTGCCAATTCGCAAAAAAGGCTGCAAAATCCACGTGCCTTGCAATACAAGGTAGCGCGGGTTTGAAATATTAAGCAATTATTTCTCGTTTTATATTAATTTCTCAAATAAGCGAAAAAGATTTCTTTCTCAAAAGCAAATAGTAACAAAAGCTTCACATTTAACGCTATTATTATACATTTAATCTCGTATATTTCATTAAAAAGAAAATAACACTCAGCTCTTCGCTTAATATTTGCATATAAATCTAATCTTAATTGTTCAGCTTAAGATCTTCACTTAATAGTATATAATTATTTATCGACTTAGTATACTAATAACCAAATTCAATTGCATTTATTAGTTTGCTTTTATTACTTTTACTCGTAGTTGGTAAATAAACTTTGAAGCTTTGTATTCTTTATTTGCAACTAAAGCTAATATTATACGCTTTTTTCTTTTTCATTTCGAAATTGTAAATCATTAAGAAAACCCAAAGTGTATTTTAAAAAAAAGAAAATAACGATTTGCCTTTCAATACATTAGCGACATTTAATGAAGAATTAAAATAACACTTACTAAGAGGACTTTTATAACTCCTAAAAGAAGTAGAGCTACTACTAAGGCAAGCAATGTGACTAAATTCAAGCCGAGAACAATAATTAAAACACTAAATAACATAAGATTGTTTACGACATAAAGCCGCTTAAGCGAAAAGCAAGCGAGAAAGCAATAAGCAGTAATAATTGCAATAGCTACAAATATAAAACTTATTTTCTTATAATTGCTATGCAAGATAAAAACAAAAGCCAACTAAAACAAGGCTAGCATAGCGAAACTCGTGAAAAAGAACACTCATGTAAAATGTCTTTGAAAGTTCAAAAGAAATGCATAACCAAGGTATAGCCTTAAAAACACCATAGCTTATATTTGTAATTAGTTAATGCAATTTACTTTTGGGAAAACACGCACCTTAATAGTGAGGCTTAGTAAAAGAAATAAAACTTGTAAATCATGTAGTATTCTTGGCTTAATCTTCTTCTTATTAAAAATAATAAGTATAACCTCGCTTATAAAAATAAATATAATAAGAAGTACTTAAATAAAAAAGTACTTTTAAGATATTTCTTAAGAGTTACGTTATTAAATAACAACATTTATAATATAAAGAATAAGTATAAAAAATACGAATAAGTATATTGCAATAGTAATTAAAGCGATTATAATTAAAATATAAAGTAATAATTAGTAAGAAAATAAGTCGATGCAATTAAAAATAAGAGCGCATATAAATTACCTTGTTTTGCAAGTTTTTTCTTATACATTGAAATATATTTCTCATATTATTTGTCATCATAGCTTAATGTTATTGTCGTAAAAGGCTTAGTCACATGAGGATTAAATTTCTTAATATTTGAAGAGATTATGATTTTGCAACTTTTAGTAAACGAAGAAATAGCCTTTTCTTCACGTCATTTGATTCACCACGTGGTCAAATAATAATAAAAATTAAAGTATTGCCGAATTAGTATTCACAACTTCGTGTACAAAAACAGCCCTTAAACAATAATACTATGTATTAATTGCATTATATTACATATTTTTTTCGATAATAAATAACAACTTATATAATTCTTATAAAACGTTTATACATAATGCAAAAACCTTTGATTACAATATGTATTTCGTTAAAGTTTAAGAAACTATTTTAAGATGTCGATGAAAGCTTTATATAAGAAGCTTTCATCGTAAGCTAGTTTCAAAGTGGCTAGCTTCGAGTGCTTTTATTTACTTCTTGCGTTTTGCAACTTTTGTTTTTGCTCGTTTTTCGTATTCACGTAAATTCGTTAATTACATGAATATTATTATTCACATATTAGTAACTCTTCTTAAGAGCTTGCTTTTCTTTTTACTCATTTAATCAACTTAGCATTGAACTTATTAATTTCGATTAGCTCACGTAGTACTAAGCAAGTCTTTGACTTAGTCATGGCATTGGCAAGATTGCTTGTTTTATTAATTCAATTGACTTTGTCGATTTCTTTGCGTTTGTAGCTTTAATAAAGGCACATAAGATCAATTATTAGTCTCTTCTCTTGTGTTGTACTTAGCTTAATAATACAATTGTAAATTGATTTAGAATTTGTGTAAATGCGTAGCAAGATAATTGTATTAAGTACTGCCTTAAATATCGACTTAATAGCTAATGCTGTGTTGAAACTATTACTTATTGCAAAGAGCTTTAAGGCTAATACAAAGCGAGTGATTTTCTTGCACTTTGTGCTTAACTAGTAAAGTATATTAGCTTTTCCGTTCTTATTAGTAGTAATAACAACAAAACCAATTTGCGAGCTATAATTAGTATTATTAGCGAAGCTTTTATTTGTAAAAATAGCTATTTGCACACTAGTAGTTTTTAATTTGACGAATTATAAGCTTTTATCGCTATTGTTTTTTTGCTATTGAAGTCTCTTATTCAGCTTTTTAACATGGTGATGCTAAATATTAGTTACTTGTGTGTAACGTTTCTGCTGTTCGCAAGTACTATGCGTACAAGCTCATCGAGTTGATATCAGCTATGAAGTAAAGTTACAAGACAATTTGATTTTTTATGAGAATAAAAACGTTACAAGCAATAATAAACTATAAGATAAACTTGCTATATAAATTTAAGCACAAAGTTCTACTACCTAAGAAACTACTTTGTTTATATAAAGCCTTAGTCTTGGTTGCAAGCCATGCTAGCCAGCTTGCAGAGCGCGCGCGCTCGCAAGCCCGTCTAGCAAGCTAGCACATCACGTGATCCCTGGTCGCGGGAATCCGCGCGCTAAACCCTAGTACTGAGATTACATAATATAAGAGAGTACTACGATGATTATGAAATCCTAGGTAGGGAGTTCTCTTAGAAGCTCTTTTCTTTTGGGAGACTTTTCTCAAGAGCGAGTCTCTCCCTGAGCTTATGGTCTTTCGATACCTCTCGCTTGAAAGTCCCTAAACCTTAGGACAATCCTCCTAAGAGCCTAAGGCTCCTAGGCCTATTCGTGACACTATCCCCCTCCTAGCCTAGCGTGTTCTTACGCTTAAGTATGCCAAAAGAAATGTTAACGATTGCCTACAACCGTCTTCTTCTTTTATTATGCCCCCCAAACGCTCAATTAAACGAGTCAATTATATTGCCCTTGAATAATAAATTAAATTAAGTGGGAAAATCATGGCACCTTGTACCCAATGTGAAAATACTAAATGCGAAGATTGCGTGTTGCCTCGCGACCCAAAGCTATCTCGCTGTGGTCGCTGCGCCCATTTGAATAAAATGTGCAATATACGCGTAGTAAATCGAATGCCCTTAGTACAAAACTAAGAAAGCCTTAACTCTTAAATTAAGAAACTGGATACTAAGAATAAAAAAGCGATAACAAAGATCCTTTGTTTTAAGAAACAAAAATGCTTTTTGTATAAGCATTAGTAGAAAATAATTGCAGCCAGCTTTAACTTGATGATAAAGCTTGATGCTTTGAAGGCGCTGGAAAAGGAAGAGGAGGAGAAAAGGAAAATGGCGGAGGCATAGCAAACTACTGAGCTGGCGGGCGCCGAGCGCCCTAATGACCTCGTCGACTTCTCGTTTGACTTATTGGCCAACCTTCTCTTTAACCCCTTGGACTTGCTTTAGGTAGATCTGGGTTTTATTAATAAAAATTAGTAAGTTTCTTAAAGTAGTTAAAAGTTAATTTAAACTTTTAAGTATTTTTAAATAAAAAGTAATTTAATTATTTTACTAAGTATTTAATTTGCCTTTTAAAATATTAATAATTTAATAGTTTCTTAATATTATATTTTATAAGTAGATTAATTAATTTAGCAATTGTTTTTAGGATTAGTAGTGCTTTTAATAGTGCTTTCTTTAGTAGTAATACATAAAACATAAGAAATAATTTTTTTATTATTGCAAGTAATTAAAGCTTGTAATTTAGTAGTTTTTTAGTTTTCTTGATTTTAAAAGATTTTAATTTCTTATGATTTAATTTATTACTTAGTTGCTTTGTATTAATATTTTTTTGCAAAAAATAAACCTTATTTCTTTCTTATAGCGTTAGCTCTTAATTATGTGCCTTATTATAATAGTGCGTATTTTTTTCTACTACAAATTGCAATTCTTAAGATAATTCTTAGTAAAGTTCTTTAATATTTTGAACTTAAATGCGCATCGTATTATTATTTACTTTTGTATTTATTAGTTTCTTATAAGCCAGTGGCTTATAGTTATAATTAGCGAAGAAAGGCGTAACCTTAGTAGTCTTTGTGAATAAACTATTGTAGGCAAACTTGACTAATAGTAAAAGTCTTACTTAATTGTTTTGGCGATAGTTGATATATTAATGCAAGTATGCTTTAATAAATTAATTTATTTGCTTATTTTTTTTATTAGTTTGAAGATAAAAAGCAATTAATAGCTTTCTTTTGATTCTTAAGAAGGCAGTTAGGGCTTTTTAGAATTTTAACGT
The DNA here is from genome assembly GCA_017366145.1 of Cadophora sp. M221. NCBI lineage: Eukaryota > Fungi > Ascomycota > Leotiomycetes > Helotiales > Ploettnerulaceae > Cadophora > Cadophora sp. M221. Next base: position 28,954 of record JAFJYG010000256.1, on the reverse strand, counting down.
AAACAACTTATTTTTATTTAATATAATTTCTTTAAACATCTTATGCTTAGATATTACTTTCTTAAAGTAGACTTGTGCTAAGTCTTTAGTTGTAAGGGTTTGCTTAACTAGTACGAGGGTTATGTACTTAGTAAGTCTTTTCATAATAACTAATATTATGTTATAATTAACTCTCGTGGCTAGGTTTTTTAATAATGGTAATAGCCTTATGAAGTTTTATAATATGAATTTCTAAGGCTTAAGTAGTATAAGTATTGCGATCATTTGCTTATAAGATGTGTGCCAAGTAGGCTTGTTTTTAATGCAAGTATTATAGTTTTTAATTACTCTCTTAATTACGCTATGAAGTCTTTTGCTTCAATAGTTTCTTGAAATCCTAAGGTATATCTTATGTATTTCTTAGTGTTTATGCGTAAGAAGCTTATATTGCTTTTTAACGTATGCTTTAGCTAAACTAAGCGAAAGCTATACTTTTTTGTTAACGCGTATAATCTTGTTTTTAATAATATTTTGTTAAATTAGTTTCTTAGTTTGATCTAGCGATAGCTTGTTCTTTTGCTAGGCGGCTTTTAGAGTATTATGCTAAGGACTCTTTGAAACTAGTTTAATTGCTGCTACTTTTTGTACAGTAAGTACCATGTTCTCGTTATTAAGTAGTTTTAATAAGGCGGTTTCTTTGTAAACCTTATTATTCTCATAGCTTAGTAATTTGCTTAGCGCGTTAATACAAGCGTTGTTTTTTTCTTGAATATACTTAATAACTAAGTTAAATAAGGCAAGTTTCTTAGCTCACTTAGCTAATTTTTGATTATTAAGAACTGTAGTGATAATAAAGGTATAAAGATTTATATAATTAATGTGAATAATAATTAGGAATTTGGCCTTTTGTAAGTAAGTTTTTTAATGCTTAAGTGCTTTAACAATAGCCATAAGTTTTTTCTCATAGATATTATAATTCTGCTTGGCTAAGAACATCTTCTTAGAGTAGTACGCTACTAAATGTAGCCGCCTCTTCTTATCCCGCTGCAAGTGTGCTGCGCTAGTGCAGGTATTAGAAGCATTGGTCTTAACAACGCTTTTTATTTTTTTTATTAAAGCTGCGAAGTATTAGTTTTTTAATAAATTTCTCTTTAATTTATTAAAAAGTCTTTTTACACTTGCTGTTTTAGTCAAAAGGCACTTCTTTTTAAGTTAAGTTGGTAAGGAGTTTTGCGATTTTTAAATAGTCTTAAATAAACTATTAATAAAAGTTAGCAAATCTTAAATAAGATTATATATTTTTAATGTTCTTTAGCAACTCTTATTCACGTACGGCTTTGATTTTCTCGTGGTTAATGCTCATTTTCCTTAGGCGTATAACATAACTTAAGAAGATAACTTATTTAATCGAGAATTAGCACTTTAATAGCTTTAGTTGAAAGTCTACCTTTATTAAGGCTTTCATAACTTATTAAATGTGTTTCTTATACTACTTAAGATATTCTAAAAATACTAAGATATTATTTAAGTAATAAATAACTATTACTTTAATATAATCTCTAAGAATCTTATTATTTTATTTTTAGTAAGTGACAAGTGTATTTGTAAGTCCAAATAGCATAATTGTGTGCTTTCACAAGCTAAAAAGCAAGATAATAGCTATCTTTTATTTATATTTCTTCTTAACTTGAATTAAATTGAATGCATTGTGCTAGTTAAGCTTAATGTATATTTGTGCTTTGGCTAACTTGTTTCGCAAGTATTGCGCGTTTGGTAAAAAGTATATGTTTCTTATTATTCTATTGTTGATTATGCAAAAGTCATTGCAAGGCCTTCTCTTCGAGTCTCCTGGTTTCTTGGTGATTAGTATATTAACGGTGCAAGGCGATTTTGATTTCCAAAGCCATTTCTTCTTTACCTCTTGCTTGTACTATTCCTCAAGCGTTCTTATGGTGGCGTAGCTATGATAGCGAAGTTTTTTTGCAATAAGTACGAATCCTTTCTTAAAGTTGATTTTGTGATTTTATGGTTAATGTTTTAGTAGGGCTCTTATGTCTTGAGGGTTTTTAAACATTTTCACGTACTTTTTGTACGATATAAGCAATTGTTTTTGTATATTAACTAATTAATTGAGCTAATTCCTAGCCTTCAATTGACTGAAAGTTCAACTTGTTTGATTGAAGTTTATTAGCGTTATCTTTAAGAAGGCGGCGCTAGCTTCTTTATTACCAGAAAATTAATTGCGTTTGCAGTAATAGTTATTAAACTTAATTGTCTTAATTACTCAATTTATGTTGAGATTGTAGCTATGCAATTATAAGGTTCTTAATATTATGTTGTGTCTTTTAATAAGCATAATATCAAAGTAAAGCATTTTATAATAGTTTCCAACTTGCATTGTGATTTTATTGATTTTTTTGCAAACTTATTTATTTTCTTTTGCATTTTTTTCGTTGAGTAGTGCAAGCTAATATGGCTTAGGGTTTTGAATAATGAAAATGTTCCACTTCTTAGCAAAGGCTAAGTTCATAAAGCGTCTCATGGCCCTTAAGTTAACTAATGCCTTGGTCTCGATGCCGGCTAGGGAAACAGTGAGAATTAGCTAATTAGCTTCTCTTATTGCCGCCAGCTTCAAGCGTCTTAGTGCTATAGTAGCACATTGTTATTATTTTTCAATGATTTTTCTTGTGGTTTTATTTATTTAATGTTGTAACTCGTTATTATAACTAATTAAGGTGTAAAGCGTTTTTACTTTAAAAACTACTAGTTCTTAAATCTCATTAATTCTTATATAATAAAACAATACTAATTCGTGAGGCTATTATTTTCTTTTTTAGTAGTGCTTATTTTTATTTTCTTAGAGAATTTCTTACGTATCTTTAACTCAAAGATAATTATCCAAGGGTTTTAGCACAAAAGGTTCTCTTGCCTTTCGCATATTGGCTATATAACGCTTTGGCTTGACCTCAATGTTCTTAGTGTTTTCTTAAAAGACTATAATTTTGCAGTTTTAATAAATAATAATGCATTTCTTTAAATATTTTAAGTAATTATGAGTTTAATTGACTTTGGTGAAGTACAATTTATTTTCAAGGGTTAATCTCTTTTAATGCCATACTTTTTGGCTATTAGCGAAGCTACCAAGAGTTCAAATCTTACTTAAAGATGATAGCAAGTTATAACTATAATTGTTCATATTCTTATATTAAAAAACTTAACTTTTTTGCTTTAAGTTTAATAACTTAACTTCTTTATTATTAAAAGCCTATTCTTTGTTAAAGGGCCTCGCATAGTTCTTATTGCAAAGAGTCACTTGCGAATCCCATTTAGCGGTAGCGGCCTCTCGATACTTGGGTTCTTACTTGGCTAGTCCCACTTGGCGTCGAAGCGACCCACTTAATTTCTTTTAAGAGTAATCTCAAGCGAGGTATTTTAATTTACTACAATTATAATACAAATTCTTTTTGCGCTATTTTCGCTTTTTCTTTTGTTTTTTTATTAGTTTGCTTCTCTTCTTGGCTTTATTTATTTAACGATCTTCTTAGTTGTTTTTTTTTTATTATTTTGTTAATATAAACCTTATTATTTCTTGTATACTAAGGAAAACTTTAATTTGCGGTTTTAAGTAAAAACAAAGTAGCCTCCCTTTTCGCGCTAACGTTTTAGGATTCGTTTGTTAATATTAATAGTATTCTTAATTAGCCTATTTAAGGTGATAGTTTTCTTTATTTAAAAGAACTTGTTCTTAATGTTGTTCTTAAGGCCCTTATAGTACTGGGCTTGTAAGGCTTTGTTGGTTCATTTCAAGCGCATTACATACAATCGCTTACAAAATCGGCTTCCTCTCCACACTCATTGGATTATTGGCAGCCCCACCGAAACGGCAGGTTTAAGCGAGATAGGGATGAGCGAGACACTATGTGACCAATGAGTCCCAAGCATACTGAAGGTGCTAGGCTTCGTCCAGCACAATCCCGAAAGCAATACCAATTCCCCATTTGCATTTCATCACGTGATATAGCTTGACCAATCAAAATCTAACTGAATGGCTGCACCCAGGGCACCATACATTTCGCAAGGCGCTTTTGCCGCATTTGGGTTGTGGCGGCATTGAGCCCCCTTCCCACGCGTTTCTCCTCGCTTTCAAAATCATTAGCAAAGTAAAGTATCTATTTTTTTTTTTAAAAAAAAAAACTTACCATAAGACAGCTGCAGTAAGAGACTCTTCAAAAGCTATTTCCATGTTGTCTAGTTCAAGAATTACATAAACAGGCTGTGATTTCATCTTTGCCACAGACGGAAGATACAAAACGGTTACGATGAATTTCTAAAAGACATGAAAGCTCGTAATGCAGGCAGCCAAGAGCGACAAATGGTCTGTTCTCACATTGCTTTCCCGCAAAACAGCGCAAAAAGCCGATTTTGCAGGTCACTATATTGCTCTATCATTTGAAATTTATGTATAGCTATCTCACCTTTAGTCCTTTCTTTCCAAATCTCATGATTTAGGATATTTCAATGCGAATTCCAGTTGGCTTCGCAAAAAAACCTTTCACTATGGATGATTGGCGGCCAGGGAAGCGACAACGCTCAACAAAGGCAAATGGCATTAACTAGAGAGAAAATATGCTACAAAAAAGACATCTGGGTACCGAACGACTGGTTGCTTTAATCGCAATCCTGAAACATATGAGCGAGCTGCACTCTTGGCCAAGCGCCTCTTAGCTATCAGAAGAACTCGCTATATGGGGCATGAGCTGGCGAGCTGAGATGTTGATTCAGCGCATCTCTGCTGCTAAAAGATTGATTGCAAGGGTTGCAAACCAAAGCATGAGCTGGAGAGCTGAGATGTTGGTCAAGTGCATCTTGACTAGTAAAAGACCGCTTGCATTTGTAACAACCAAAGCCATGAGCTGAAGAGCTGAGGTGTTGGTCGAGGGCTTCTTGACCATTAAAAGACCGCTTGCATTTGTAACAGGCGAAGCCATGAGCTGGAGAGCTGAGATGTTGGTCGAGGGCTTCTTGACTGGTAAAAGACCGCTTGCATTTGTGACAAGCGAAGCCATGAGCTGGAGAGCTGAGATGTTGGTCGAGGGCTTCTTGACTGGTAAAAGACCGCTTGCATTTGTAACAGGCGAAGCCATGAGCTGGCGACATGAGAAGTTGGTCAAGCGCATCTTGGCTACTAGGAGGTGGGTTGCACTGTTTGCAATGGATGCTGCGATGCGGTAGTGCAAGGTGCTGCTTAGCAGTCTTGGGAATTGTAGGTGCTTTTCTATTGTTCAGCTCTTATCTCAAACGATGTAAAGTTTTTAGCATACCTTTCAATAATTTTCCAATCTCCTCGTAGAGTCGCCTAAGAGCCTTGTCTCTTCCTTCGCTGTAGAGCAATGGCATATGCACATCGAAAATACCAAGTAATGAATATATAGTATCCTCTTCACGTTTTGTCTCACGAGACTCTGCCCATGCCATCCGTTCTGGGACACTAAATGCAGATAAAGGTCTTCCTCGAAGGGCTTCAACAGGGATATCTGTTATGGCGTGAATGATGTCCTCCAAGGACCCCTTATCCCCTAGTAGTGTCCCGTCCTTAGAATAAAATCCAACTGATGCTGGCGCAATAAGCTCCTGCAGTGTCCACCCTCGAGTGAACCATCGACTGTTTCGGAAAGAGAGTTCCCAAGCCTCAGCAAAACCAAACAAAGTATCGACTAAAGGCAACGATACGTCCGATAGATAGACGTAACATTCGGCAGCATTGCGATACCAGAGGAACATAGAATTGATAGCTTCCTGAAGCTCAGTACTACTCGACTTGTCGATACAACAGGTGTCCACCCAGAAGTACTGTAAGCTGTCGGAAGCAGCTTGCTGCCCGCAGAAGCGAATCTTGCTATATCCAGCCTTATCCTTGCTTTTACCGCCCGTAAAGTCCTTGAAGGTGACCTCATCTGGCCCCCATGTATGCGAAAGTATTGCATACTTAGGTTTGATACCGCCGTCAAAGAACTCGGCGAAGCTGAACTCGCCATCAGGATCACACTTCAATAACCGCATGGTATGACCAGGTTCAGGTAGCGTGGAGGAATACTTCGCAGCAAATGCTTGGCTACGGAGATTGCTTGCAAATGAAGCTATTGATGGGTTGAAAGATAGATCACGTCAAGGTCGTCGCAATACGTTGAACGCAGCCTTGCGGCAATCGTGTTGGTTTGCATCATATGCATGATAAGCGCGCAAATAACCTATCAATTGCAGTGAAGCTGCCACCATGACAGCCAGTTAATTCATTGGCACATGACTAGCTCTGCGCTCTTCGACTCGTGTATTGTATCGTGCTAATAGTCTTGCACTTGTTGGTCAGCCAATACTAACAGTATCGGGTACAGATCTCAGTCGTACTGTATATTGGTCACATGATGTTTCGCTCAGCCCTGTCTCGCTTAGCCCTGCCGTTTTGGTGGGGCTGCGAATCTTCCAGTGAGTGTGGAGAGGAAGCCGATTCTGTAAGCGACTGTAGTAATTAAACTTAGTGGTGTAGTTGTAAATTATTTTCTTTTAATAAATCCCTAGCAAGTATTTCTTAGCTTGCTTTTTCTTATTTAAGTCTCTAAAGATTTCTTTAATAGTAGTAGTAAATCTTGCAATGATTTTAAAAATAACTTTACTTTTTTTAGCCATTATTATAAAGCAATTATTAGTAGCCAATTAATTAATAAGAAAATTAATTAAGGCCGGTTTAATTTAATAAGTCGCAATATCGCGAAAGTATAAGAATATTTATAAAACCCTAAGAGACTTGGTTTCAAATTTGTAGGCATTAATTAAAGGCGAGGTAGGTGTTGTACTAGAGTACAAACTATTTAAGTTTATTGCGATTTTTATAATAGGTGTTTAAAAGCTAAACCCTTGAGGTCTTAAGCTTCTTGTCTTCATTGTTGGGGTTTTCAATGGTGCTTCTTATGACGAGGGTAGCGGGGGCCATTTCGAAATGACGATACTTCAAGTAAGGTGCTCAAAGTGTAACGTTCCTGCTATTCGCAAGTACTGTGCGTACAGGCTCGTTAGGTTGGTATTAGCTATGAAGTAAAATCACAAGACAATTTAATTCTTTATAAAAATAAAAACATTATAAGTAGTAGTAAATTGTAAAGTAAACATATTATATAAATTTAAGCACAAAGCTTTACTACCTAAGAAACTACTTTGTTTATATAAAGCCTTAGTCTTGGCTGCAAGCCATGCTAGCCAGCTTGCAAAGCGCGCGCGCCCGCAAGCCCGTTTAGCAAGCTAGCACGTCACGTGATCCCTGGTCGCGGGAATCCGCGCGCTAAACCCTAGTACTGAGATTATATAATATAGGAAAGTACTACAATGATTATGAAATCCTAGGTGGGGAGTTCTCCTAAGAGCTCTTTTCTCTTGGGAGACTTCTCTCAAGAGCGGGTTTCTCCCTGAGCCTATGGTTTCCCGATACCTCTCGCCTGGGAGTCCCTGAACCCCAGGACAATTCTCCTAGGAGCCTAAGGCTCCTAGGCTTATTCGTGACATTGTGCTGCGCGTAATAAGTCAAACGCAGCTTTAGGTTGCGAAATGATGCTAAGGTAAGCTTCGCAAGCTTGTTGTGCGATGTATTGCTTTCGTGGGGTAGTATTCTTAATAACTTTGCCTTTAGTGCTAGTTATATTTATTGCGTTTTTTTAAATAAATTGCAAGAATTTGATTTATTATGCCTAGTTTAAATATATGCTGCTATTAGTGCTAAAAGTAATTATTTTTTTATTGAATTTAAGAGTATAATTTGTTGTAAGCTTTTTTTGTAGTTTTGCCTTTTTTCTTAACTTCAATAGCTTTTCTTTCTTCTTAGTTGCAAATTCACTATTAGCTAAAAAGAGTGTATTATTAATTTGCAAGCCAATAATACCAAAGTTGTTTTTATTATTAATATACATAAGGCAAAAGTTAAACGTTAAGTTCTTAGTATTAAGTTTAATCTTATGATACTTATGCCAAGTGTTAAACTAGTGGTTTTTTGATTTTGATACTTTATACAACGACTTTCTAATGCGGAAAAAGCAGCTTTCTTATTAAGCTATGCTTTTTGATGCTTGAATATAAATTTCACGAACAAGTTTTGTATTTAATTATGTGTAGGCTTGAGTTATGTCTTGTAAGTAAAGTTTATGCTTTGAGAATATTACTACTAAACAAAGTAAAATTCTTTAGCTTATGCATTGAATTATTAGTAATTAAATTAGCACAGTTGTTTTTCTTTTGTTATTATATACTTAAATAATAAGTCTTGACTTCTTATAAGCATTTAATATGCTTGCGTTTTTAACTTCGTTAATAAAGCGTAAGTTAAATATTTTTATATTAATAAGAATATCGCAATAGTTTACAAACTTAAAGATTTGATTATTAATTAATTCGTCGATTTTCTTTTATTACAAATATTCGTAATTTGGCTTTTTATTAATATATATTATAACATTATGTCGTATAACACGTGGTTTGCCTTTATCGCGCTTAAGTACTAGTGCAAAAGTCGTATCGATTGTTATTGTATCGCCAACTAGCTCTTTTTGTTGCTTTTAGTAATTTTCTTATGTTGTCTTAATAATGCTCTTTTCTTAAGTCTCTTGCAAGAATAGTTGTATAAATATTAATCTCAAAGTTACTGCCTTGTCGTTAACTTGTACGATATAATCTTCTTCTTAAGTTGCTAGTAGTGTGTATAGTCTTGTTCACTCGCCACTTTTCTTTCCGGGTTTCTCTTTGTACGTCATAACCAAAGACTGAAGCGGTAAGTCCTTGACGATTATTGTGTTTAGTTCGTTACGTGTATGTAGTGCTTTATTAACTTGTAACTGCGCATTTAGCTTCCAAGCTTTAGTTGTTGTCTTCTTATATGCAACGGCTCTTTTTAATACTATCTTTAATAAAGCATTATTTGTTGTTATACGAGGAAATGCGCTAAATACAAGCAACGTTGGTATTAGGCCGTTTGGTCTTATTATATTATTAATTGCTTTGAGGGCTGTTTGCAATGCGCTTTCTTTTAATAAGCCTAATAATTCCAATCTAACGATGTTGTAAATACGCTTTAAAATAGCGTGATAGCGTTTCACTTAACCAACGAAATGGTAAGCCTTCGTAAATACGAGTTTTATTGTAATTCTTAGGGAAGTAGCGTATTAGCTAAATTCGCTGCTAATAAACTAAAGTCCTTGGTCGTGTACAAGTATGTTTGGTGGTTCTAAGTACGTGTTAATTTAGCATTTCTTAATCTTTTTTCATATGTGCTTTATTATTGTATTCTTAAGTTATTTTCTAACTTAAAAACGTGTTAATTAATTTACTACATAAATCATATTAGTGCCGTCGATTGCAGTAATATTAATAAAAACATAGTAATTAAAGTCGGCGTTGTTTTTCAACGTAAAGCGAAATCTGCCAAGTGATTTGCTATGCTTTTAATATTTCTTACAATACTTAGTTATATGCTTTAGTGTATTCATATTAATATTATGACTTGCTTTGTTAAGAAGCTTTCAAAGTTGTTTTACTAACGAGTGGCCAAAACGCTTATAAAGGCGGCGTATCTTTAATTTTGTAAAGTAATATTCATTTCATTCAATAAAGTTGGTAAGAAAGGCATAAAGTGATTCATTTCAAAGAAGCCAAGGGTAATCAAATCGTTAGATAATTGATACTTTTCTTAATTCGTTTTCTTTGCAAAGTGTATTTATTAAGTTATTAAAGTAAAGCTTGTTTTTATTTATATTAGCAAAGGAAAGTAGAAATAGTGTTCTTGTATAAAAAACGTAAAATCGAAGCTTTTCTACTAGCGTATTAATATTAATAAAGCTAATAAAGATAGTATTGCTAATACCAAATTTAATACTAATTGTTATAAATTCATTAATCTTTGTAAAGTAAAGCTTATTATAAGCTAAGTACTAATTGTAACTTACTATTAATTTGCAAGCTGCGCCGGTGTTAATTAAGATACCATGAAAATCACGTGAATTATATCGTGTTTGTGCTAATTTCATAAGTAGTTCTAGTGTCTTTTGTTTTCCTAGCTTAGCATGCAATAAGGCTTAGTTTGCAAGCTTTGTAGTTATGATTTCGACTTCTTCTTGTGTAATTTCTTCGTAAAACAGCACTTTCGATAGTTCTTCACTAAGGTCGCATAATGTGAATATGTCGCTATCGCTAAAGATAGCATTATCAGCGAAGAATTGATTATAATACTTCTCTTATGTTTCTTCACAATTAATAATAAACTATTAGAATCTCTTATTGAAATTCTTGTTAAATTTGCCATTAAATTTAGCACTATTTTAACGTTTTTATGCCTCCTTTGCGGCGTCTTGTTTGTGTTATGAATACTTTGTTAACTAACAACTTTGCTTCTTGTATATAATACAATGTCTCTCGAGCTTTTATTTATAGCTTAATTTACTATAGTTCTTATTTTTTAATTAGTAATAATATTCGCGATTCGTAAAGAAGATTTTGATTGTACTTGTAAAGCTATAAATATACTTATACGTTTGAACAAAGTTCTTAAGTGAACTAATTAGCTTCGTAAGCGTTGCAAGTGGTGCAAAACAAGTATTTTGACATTTTGGTAAGTCTTAGTATGCTTATATAAGCTTACTATGCATAAAGTTGTTGCTTTAAAGGTCGTATGTTAAGTCGTGGCGTATATGTGTAAAATCGTTTAGCATTTACGTGAAGCATTTCGTAAAGCTCTTATTTGAAGTCTTTTGCTTATATGCCTTAAGGCTAACTAAGTTTCATTTAGTTAGGTTTGCACATTTAAAGCTTGCGTTTTCAAAGTGGTGAGAAATATCTTGTAATATATATGCAAAGATCTCTTAAAGATGCATCAAACTACTATAGTAATATGTTTGTGCGTCTCCTCGTAACATCGTTGAGAAGACTTTCGCATAGTCGTTTTTGCCTACGTTGATTCTCATGCAATAATCATAAAAGATATTAAGCTTAAGACTAAACATATCGCTAGTGCCGGCATATTTGTTTTTCGTATAATACATCTTTTTTAATTATATTAACTTTTGTTCAAGTTCTTCGTAGTCTTGTGCAAGTGATAATAACAGCAACTTATTATAGTATTCGTTGGTTTGTCGTTAGTGCTGTATATAAGGGTACTACTAAGTTCTTCGTTGATTTGGTTTTATAATCGCATGATATTAAGGCGTAGAGTAAGATAATGCTATTTGTTGTCGATGAAGCGGTTTCTCTTAGTAGGTACGTGTATTTAAGTACTTTGGCTAGTTAATTTGAAGTAAAAAGCGTTAATCTCTTAAAGGTATTGCATTTTGTTGTTCTAGTGCTTAATTTAAAAGTTGCAGCTTACGTATTTTTTAATATTAAGATCACGGCTTTATTATCTATTAATTTAAAAGTTCGTATTCTCTTACTAGTAGTAAACTACGATATTCCTTCATAAGTCGTTTAAGTTGTTCGTTTTATTAGTTGCTCTTATTAATCCCTTGATATTTCATTTGTGCCTTATGACAATCTCTTATGCGGTTCTCAAGGTGTGTTGAGTTGACTTTGGTCTTCTTGTCTTTATATAGGTTAATGATTTCTTTGTCCTTCTAATCTGGTGGTGTTTTTAGCTATTGGCATTTTCATAAAGCCTTTGCTGATGATTTTGCTGTGCTAACGTTTACTCCACGTAATCGCAGAGCTGCTGCCATGTTAAAGAGATAGCTAGTTTTGGTACTTTTCTAAGCGTTCTTACTTCAATTAAAAAAGTCGTCTTTAAATTTATATCATAAGTCATCATCTTTAAAGGTTCTTATCTTGTATCATTGGATTCTTTATTAAAAGTTAGTAAAATCAATAGCCATTTGTTCAAAAGCTAATAAATATCGGTCTTCACGTCTTACGAGTTCATATTGTTTTCCTTGTTGATTACTGCTCTTAGCGTCGTCTTAAAGGCCCTCCAAAGTTTGTTTATTATCTTGTGATTAGTAATTCAAGGGAAGTTTGCTTAGTGATTTGCTTGAAAGTTGGTCAAGTGGTACGATAAAAAGCATATGCTCTTCCTTAGAGCTGTTTAAATTATGGCGAGAACAAATCATATTCAAGTAAGTCTACTTATATTCGAGTAAATATAAAAGTAAAAGTGTTATTAAGTATTTATAATGGGGTAAGAGGTCAGGTGTTGAGTATGATATTGATTTTAATATCGAATATCGCGTGTCGCGTATGCAAGTTAATTTAACTATTGCGCGCTTTTTGCAAGGTGTTTTTTAATTGTATTAAAGAGTTGTGAGTATTGTTTTTGCTTATTTATTATTTTTGTTTGATTTTCTTTTACTAATACAATTTCTCTTAGTAACTACGTAAAGTAGTAAAAATCATTAGCTAAACTTAAGGTTAGTCTTTTTACGAATTCAATTAATATAGTTCTTTTTAGTAATTATAAAAAACAATTATAATAGTAAGTTTAAAGTACTACTCTTATAGTGTTCTTAATAACTTTCTTCTTTTATTATTTTTAGCAAAATAGCGCAATTTAAGTGCTTTGATTTGCAAGCTAATTAGTATTAATTGCACTATGTTATATATTTCTCTCGATAATAAGTAATAACTTATAAAATTCTTATGAAATATTTATACATAATACAAAAACCTTTAATTACAATATATATTTTGTTAAAGTTTAAGGAGCTATTTTAAGGTATTAATAAAAGCTTTATATAAAAGGCTTTCATCGTGGGCTAGTTTCAAAGTGGCTAGCGTCGAGTGCTCTTATTCACTTTCTGCGTTTTGCAACCCTTGTTTTTGCTCGTTCTTTGTATTCACGTAAATTCGTCGATTACATGAATATTATTATTTACACAGATTTAAAATAAAAAGCATTGATTTCTTAAAGGTATTATATTTCGTTGTTTTAGTGCTTAATTTGAAAGTTGCGATTCACGTATTTTTTAATATTAAGATCGCGACTTTATTATTTGTTGATTTAAGAGTTCGTATTCTTTTGCTAGTGGTAAATTATAATATTCCTTTATAAGTTGTTTAGATTATTTGTTTTATTAGTTGCTTTTGCTAATTCTTTAATATTTCATTTGTGTTTAATAATAATTTCTTATGCAATTCTTAAGGTGTGTTAAGTTAACTTTAATCTTCTTATTTTTATACAAGTTAATAATTTCTTTGTTTTCTTAATTTGGTGATGTTTTTAGCTATTAGCATTTTTATAAAGTCTTTGCTAATGATTTTGTTATGCTAACGTTTACTTCACGTAATCGCAAAGCTGCTATTATATTAAAGAAATAATTAGTTTTAATACTTTTTCAAGCGTTTTTGCTTTAATTAAAAAAGTCGTTTTTAAATTCATATCATAAGCCGTTATTTTTAAAGGTTCTTATTTTATACTATTAAATTCTTTATTAAAAGTCAATAAAATTAATAATTATTTGTTCAAAAGCTAATAAATATTAATCTTCGCGTTTTGCAAGTTTATATTGTTTTCCTCGTTGGTTACTACTCTTAGCGTTATCTTAAAGGCTCTTTAAAGTTTGTTTATTATTTTATGATTAGTAATTCAAAGAGGGTTTACTTAGTAGTTTGCTTAAGAGTTAATTAAGTGGTACGATAAAAAGCATATGCTTTTTTTCAAAGCTATTTAAATTATAGCGAGAACAAGTTATATTTAAGTAAGTTTACTTATATTTAAGTAAGTTTACTTATATTTAAGTAAGTGTAAAAGTAAAAGTATTATTAAGTGTTTATAATAAAATAAAAAGTTAAGTATTAAGTACAATATTAATTTTAATATCAAATATTGCGCGTTGCGTATGCAAGTTGATTTGGCTATTATGCGCTTTTTGCAAGGTATTTCTTAGTTATATTAAAAAGTTGTGAGTATTGTTTTTACTTATTTATTATTTTTGTTTGATTTTTTCTTGCTAATACAATTTCTCTTAATAACTACGTAAAGTAGTAAGAATTATTAGCTAAACCTAAGATTAATTTCTTTACAAATTTAGTTAATATAGTTTCTTTTGATAACTATAAAAAATTATTATAATAATAAGTTCAAAGTACTATTCTTATAGTATTCTCAATAACTTTTTTCTTTTACTATTCTTAGTAAAATAGCGCGATTTAAGTGCTTTAATTTGCAAGCTAATTAGTATTAATTGCATTATGTTATGTATTTCTTTTAATAATAAGTAATAACTTATACAATTCTTATGAAACATTTATACACAATGCAAAAACCTTTAATTATAATATATATTTCATTAAAGTTTAAAAAGCTACTTTAAAGTGTTAATAAAAGCTTTATATAAAAGGCTCTTATCGTGGGCTAGTTTCAAAGTGATTAGCATCAAGTGCTTTTATTCACTTTTTGCGTTTTGCAACTTTTGTTTTTGTTTGTTCTTTGTATTCACGTAAATTCGTTAATTACATAAATATTATTATTCACACATTATGAAATTAGGTTAAACTCTTAATAATAAGACTAAATTGTAATAACAACTTATAAGGTTGGTTAAATGCAATTAAAAGAGAATTATGAAATCATAATCTTTAAGAAAAAAAAGGCCGCAAAGTTATAATTATTTATATCTTTATTTTAAAGAACTTAACTCTTTTGCTTTAAGTTTAATAACTTAACTTCTTCATTGTTAAAGGCCTATTCCTTATTAGAGAGTCTCGCATAGTCTTCGTTGCAAAGGGTTACTTGCGAATCTCATTTGGCGATAGCGGTCTTTCGATACTCGAGCTCTCGCTTAATCAGTCCCACCTGGTGTTAAGGCGTCTCACTCGATTTCTTCTAAAAGCAGTCTTAAGCAAGGTATCTTAACTTGTTATAATTATAGTATAAACTCTTTTTACGTTGTTTTTACTTTTTTTTTTTTTTTTTTTTTTTTTTTTTTTTTTTTTTTTTTTTTTTTTTACTTTTCTTAGCTTTATTTATTTAATAATTTTCTTAATTATTTCTCTTCTTATCGCCGGGCTAGTGAAAGCCTTGTTTTTTCCTATGACGCTGAGGAAATTACGGCCTTTGAAATTGAACAAGAGCGAAGTAGCCCCTTTGCTCGCGCTGGCGTTTTTGAATGCGATTGTCGATTTCAATAGCAATCTTAATTAAGGCATTCAAAGTAGTGGTTTTAGCCGCGCGAGAGACCTCGTTTTTAATGTAGTTCTTAAGGCCTTAATAGTACTAGGCTTTTAATGCTTCGTCGGTTTATTTCAACTTTATTGCGTAGCATTAGAATTTGATTATGTAATCGTAAACATTGCTCTTTTAGGTTATTTTCAATAAGTGCTTTTCGGCTTGCTTAATCTCATTAAGGTCTTCAAAAATTGCCTTTATAATAATTGAAAATTTAGCAAAAGTCTTAAAAATGACTTTGCATTTCTTTATTATAAATATAAAATAAGCTTCGCTCGTGGTTTAATTATTAAGGTAGTTGATTAAAACTGGCTTAATTTAATAAGCAATAATGCCTCTTAAGAATAAGACTATTCACAAGACCTTTGATGACTTTTATTCTTAAAACTTTTTATTATTAAAAGCAAAGTACATATTGTATTAAAAAATAAACTATCTAAGCTTACTACGATTGTTATAAAAGTTATCTAAGGTATTAACCTTAAGCTAATTAAGAGTTGTGGCTTCGGCCACAAGCGCTGCGGCCTTGTCGTTCGTTTTTGCAAAGAGTTCTCTTTTGGTGAATATGTCGAGTAGTAATACTTTAAGTGAAATGCTCAAAGTGTAACGTTCTTATTATTCGCGAGTACTATGCGTATAAACTTATTGAATTAGTATTAGCTATGAAGTAAAGTCATAAAACAATTGAGTTCTTTATAAAAATAAAAACGTTACAAGCAATAGTAAATTATAAGATAAACTTATTATATAAATTTAAGCACAAAGCTTTACTACTTAAAAAACTACTTTGTTTATATAAAATTATAATTCAATGAGATTCTTAAGAAACCTACGACTTTGGGGTTTCAAGAGCCTTGAATCCTAAAGCTCCAAAAGCTTCAAGTGTTCACGTGACGCTCGTCTTAGCTTCTCTGTGCAGCCAAGCTGCCGAGCCTCAGGGCTAAGACGCACGTGATCTCGAATTGTAACACATGCTTTGAAACAAAGCAATTATGTATTATTATCGGTATCTTTAGAATAAGCTTTTCTTGTTTAATAAGCTTATTAAAACTACTCGTGCTTATTTTAAGATAAAGAAATATATAATCAAGTTCTTAGGTCGTTAATTTACTTTAATATTTACAATATTTAAAACAAAATCATATTAAAAACAAAAATTAATTTTAGTACAACTTAAGAAATATGCTAAAAAGCTTCAAAATATACAACTTGGCTTAAAGAATAATAATATGCGAAACGACAAAATCTTGCGTAATAAGCTACTACAAGGTGTTTTTAACGATTTACTTTTTTAAATAACGCTTTTTAAAGCCTTTGCAACTTTTTTTACTTTTATAAACAGCTTATGTTTTGCGGCTAAAGTAAAATTGACTTATGATTTGAAATCACGATATTATAATACTACTTCGTATTATTACTAAGTTTACATAATAAAGAATAATAATCATGCGTATTATTTCAATAAAAAGATAAAGTTTTCTTATAATAATAAGCGTGAAGATCTCTTTAAGGCTAAGGCAGGCTATTTAAGATGCATTGTATGCCAAAAGAAGAATTGTTATAGTAGTCGCTATTTTGAAAACAAAAAGATAGCTTTTAAAGCTTGCTATTTTGTGAATCGTAAAGCAAAAGAAATTAAGTCAACAAATAAATTATTTAAGGCTTATATTATGTACGTAATTTTTTTTTTTTTAAAAACAAATCAAAACTAAACTTATATTAAGAATATATTTAATAGCAATAATAATAATACTTCATTAAATAATAGCTAATTTATACACAACAGTAATAATAAAAGTAACATAAAATTTGTGCATTTCACAATTGTATTTACAACAAGCAGCGCTAAGTATAATGCACAAGAAGTCCTAAGGCAGCTTAAAGACGTAAAGCTTATTATGTTTTGGCGTTAATAATTAAATTACTTTTATTTAACGCTTTCACTACGCAATAAATCAATTGATTTTTCCAAGGCTTGCTAATTAATATTAGCGCATGAAATCGCAACATAAGAGGCCTTAATTAACTTAAGGCCTTACAACGAATTCAAAATGTAAAGCTTAATATTACTTACACAAGTCAAAGTTGAATTATATTTAAAGCCGATTTGAAATCCTCGCTTAGCACTACAATTGTCAAAACACTTATAAAACTCATGAAGTTTATTATTGTGAATACAAATATATCATTTTTAATGTGCTTATAATAGCTTAATTAATTAAATGCACATTATAACAACTTGCGCAATGTATTGATTTAAGAAAACAAGAAGCACTTAATTGTGCGCAAAAAGAAACACTTATAATTTCTCTTAAACAAAACCAATTAATTATTAAAACCTTTTAGTACTACAATTAATTCATATCATCTTACGAAAACGAAGATTTAACGCCTTTATAAACGATTTAAAAACCTTTTAATGCGGTGTTTATAATACTTATTAAATCAAGCCAGTCATAAATTAGATTCCAATGTTATAAAGCGAATTAAAGAAATATACAAACACTACTAATTATATGCAAATGCTTTTTACCACTTTAAGTTTAAACTACAAAACAACATTAATTTTAATCACATAATTTATATTAATATTGCATAGTTTGAAGAGAAGTATGTTTTTCATATTATTATTAAGACTATTAGCTTTAGTGCGGTGAAGTTTCTTCAAAAGGCCCTCGAAGCGACTACGTCTTGAGAGGTATTTAATACCTTTAAATCCATGTAAATAAATACTTATATTAAGCCACCCAACTTTACTATTTACAACTAAAAAACCAATTTTAATTCTAAGAAGTTTTGAAGCTTGTTGTAATTAATAAAAAGTACGCCTAAACTCGTTCTTATAAAGGCTTATTATTTAATTAGTAAAGTAAAAAGATATTATTATTCCCTTTATTAAGCGTATGAAATTATTACCTTTAAGCAATTAAGCCTTAAAAACAATATGCGGCTTCAAATGATTATTAAATTAGTAAACAATACAATAAGACTTAATAAGTTAATTCCAATGTTGTTAATTTTTGGCGCATACTTCAAAATTACAAAAATGAACTCATTAAATTCATTCGTTAAGTAGCGCGCTATTGCTATTAAAAAGACTATGCAAGAAGTGCGTAAGATTTACGCTGCTTATAAAGTTAACGATGCACTTGCAACCCAAAACGGCCCTAGAACAACTCATATTCACAACTTGCGGCTTAATAATCAAGTTTTGACACCTTCTTTTCGGGACCTTTGACCCCCCTGCCTTTTAGCTACAATTGCTTTTATTCTTTAAAGAACCACTAATACACTCTTCTCCCTTGCCCTTATACGCTGCAGGCCTTTACAAGCCTAGCTAGCGTGTGGGTGGTATGAAGCCCCTTTTCGACCCCTTCGGCTCTTCAGAGCCCCCTACGCCAACGCCTATGTCAAGAGACCTAGGAGAGCTTTCAAATAAGCCTTCTTTAGGCTCCAAATCGAACGAGCCTACGCCTAGGGCCGCTAAAGGCGTACGAGACTCTAGTATCGATCCCCTTACTCAAAATGCTCTCTTTCGACTTCTATTTACTAGTGCGGCTTTGCAAAGCCGCACGGAGCTCGGGGCTAAGCGTGGACCACCCTCAAGCCTCTTCCTAGTACAACATATCGACAAGAACCCTCGCTTAGCGAGTCAACAAACCTTCCAATTTACAGCAAGTAGTAATACTACTAATACAAACAAAGCTAGTAATTTACTAGTACTTGAAGCTAGGGACTTATTAGTCAAAGCGTACTCAACTACTTAATTAAAAAGCAAGCAAGCTAGGCTACTTGACTTATTGGAAGTATTTCAAGAGTTTACGAAACACGAAAGAATACGCAATATAACGACGATTTTAACTACGCAAATAGCTAACCTAAAGCAAGCTACTCGCAAAATCGAGAATCAAGCCCGGCAAAGCCAAACTAAGCTTAATCAAGCTAATCAACCAACTCAGCCGGTAAATCCGGCAAATCCGGCTAAGTTTACATGAGCGAATATAGCGAATCAAAATCAAAGCAATATATCCAAGCGAATTGATATTCGTTCTACAGGGAATAGGGTTAAGGCTAGTAATACTAGCTTTAGCCCTAAGGAGACTACTAGTACGGGTACTAGTAGCGGCAAAGGTAAGTTTGCTTTTACTAAGAGAAGCACTCTCTTACAAGCACAGAATGTTCAAGCAAAAACCTTTTCTCTTATTGTTATACGCAATTTGCTTAATTTTGCTTTTAATAAAGAGGGAATTCAAGGACTAGTTGTTTCCTTAGTCTTTACTTCAATTCGCGGTAATTTAATTATTACTACTACGCATGATTTTAACGTTGATTTTTTGATTTTACATACGCGTATTATTAAGAAGATGCTTCTTGATTTAATCAAAGTCAAAAAGAAGAAACCATGGTATAAAGTTACTATTTATAATATCCCAATTAGGGAATTTGATACAAAAGAGAGACTAAACTCTAAGCTAATAGCACAAGAGATTCAAACCTTTAATAAAGGTTTTACTTTCGTAGGAAAGTCTTATTAAACTACTTTTAAAGAAAAGCGTAACTTAGGTTTAGTACAAACAAGTACTATTGTTATAGCTTTTCCAAGCCAAAAGCAAGCAAAAAGAGCTATATCTAATAAGCTTTATATTGCGGGTATTTCAGCTAAGGTAGCTAAATATATAAATACTCCTAGTACCTCTTAATGTACTAGATGTTCTGGCTTTGAGCACTCAAAAGCTCTTTGTAAAAGAACTAAAAAGTGCGTTTTATGCGCAGAAAATCATACAAGTAAGCAACATAATTGTAATACTTGTAAATCTAATACTAAGTGTATACACTTAAGTATAAGATGCGCAAATTGCTCTAATACAACTCACACGGCCGATTCTAAGCTATGCGAGGTGTATTTAGCAATAAAAAACAAAGCAATTAATGCTAGTAGTACTAGAAGACCTAATGTAGTAAACGAACTTATCACAGTTAATGATAAGTAGTCTTAAAACACTACAAATTAATGTGAATAAGAGTTTCTTTACTACAAAGCACGTTCTTCAAATGGCTATAGAACTAAATATATCAATACTAGCTATTCAAGAGCCTTGAACTATTAGTAATAATATAAGCGGCTTTCGTAGTATTTTACACCTTAGTTTTAAACAAGTGCTTTCGAATTACGACTCCCTTAAGCTTAGAGCCTTATTTTATGTACTAGACTCAATTAGTACGGCTTTAGCTTCTAACTCACTACAAGACCTTGATTATATTATTCTAAACTTAGTTGAGTATAATACTCAATTAATTAATATTTATAATGCGACTCACTTTGAGTCGAAGTCTCTTAGTAGTATTAAAACGTTACAAAAAATAGGTTTATTACCAAACCTACTTTTAAATAATACAATATTATTAGGGGACTTTAATACACATTACTCGTGGTGAGACCCTACTACACCTTAAAGTAGTAATGCGAATATTTTATTAGACCTAATTGAGAAACACTCTTTAAGGCTATTAAATACTCCAAGGGAGGAAACATTCTATAAATCACACATGAAGTACTCTTTTGTATTAAACCTTATATTTACTACGCAAAAATTAATAAATCAAGTCGAAGACTAGCAAATATTATCAGATTTAGGTTCAGATCACTTTGGGGTATTATTTACTATTACTTATGCAAGTAGTAATATTAGTACTAGCCCTTTAAAGGCTCTTTGATTTAATACAAAGAAAGCAAATTGAGTACAATTTAATAAAAGTCTAAGTAGTTATTTTCAAGACTTTAATTTTAACCCAAATTCTAAGTATACAAATCAAAAGCTTAATAACCCAAGGAAGCTATTTACTAGCAATATAATTCAAGCAGCTAATAACTTTATCCCTAGAGCTTATAAGTCAATTGCTAATAAACCCTGATGGAATAAGGATCTTAAAGTACTACGAAAATCAATGCAAAGATATTACCGTTTAAATAAGGCCTTAGGGTATATTTTATACTTTCAAGAACTAAAAAATGCAAAAAACCTTTATTTTAACTTTATTAAGATTGAAAAAAGAAAGCATTGGAATACGTTCTTAGAAAAGGAAAATTCTTAGTTGATTTTTAAAGCTATGTTATATACAAAAAACAGTATTAGCTTTCTTATACCTAGTCTTTATAACTTAAAGACTAAGAAATTAAAGTCGACTTTTTAACAAAAGTGTAATATTCTTAAAAGTACTTTATTTCCAAAACCTCCTATTTCAACGCCTATTGATTTAACGTTATATATAAGTAGTAATACTTGGAAATGGCCTCTTTTATCTAAGGTAGAGCTTAAGGATTCATGTACTTCAAAGATTAAAAGTAAAACCCCTGAACTAGACTTAATTACGCAAGAAATTATAATTAAAGCTTACTTAGCTATTTCAAAAGCCTTTTTTATAATCTATTTCATATTTATAAACTAAGGGTACCACCCTAAGTGTTGAAAAGAGGCTTTTGGGTTTATTCTTAAGAAGCCTAAAAAACCTGATTATTCAAAACCTAAGGCATATAAAGTTATATCCCTACTTAATTACCTAGGTAAGGTTTTTGAAAGAATATTAGCTAAGCGCCTAAGTTACTTAGTTGAAACAACTACTTTATTACACGATAATCAAATCGATAGTAGACTAAAAAAAATCAGCTATTAACGCAGCTTTACTTTTACAAACGGAAGTAGAGCTTAATAAGGCAAATAAGCTTAAAACTAGCACTTTTTTTCTTAACGTTAAGGGAGCTTTTGATCACGTTTCTAAGAATCGATTAATACAAGTGCTTACTTAATTAAAGTTATTACTAAGTTTGATCTCTTGGATTTTGTTATTTTTAGAAAACCGTACTTTATAACTTGCCTTTAATAATAAATTAAAAGAATTTCAAGTTGTAAATACAAGTATCCCTCAAGGAAGCCCTATTTCGCTTATTTTATTTTTAATATATATTCGCGACTTATTTAAGTTAACAAATATTAAGCCATTATTATATATGAATAATATAATATTAATAGCTTATTTTAAAAGCTTTAAAAAAATATAAGTATTTTAAAAAGAGAAGCTAGCTTATTAGTTAAGCTAAGGGAAAAATATTTAATTAGCTTTGATATTGAAAAAACAAAGCTTATTCACTTCTTTAGAGGTAAAAATACCCTTAGTATTACACTTTCAAATAAGACTATATTAGCCCCTAGCAAATTAGTTAAATGGCTAGGAATTTACTTTGATTTAAACCTTAAATTTAAGAATTATGTAGCAATTAGGGTTTCTCTTGCAAAGCAAATGTTTTACCGTATAAATCGACTCTTAAATATTACTATTAAACTTTCCCCCTTTGCAATTCGTCAATTATATATGGCTTGTGTTACTAGCGTAGCCAACTATGGTTTTATATTATGGTGGAAAATTAATTGCCCTAATAAGGCTATGATTAAATCATTTCAAGCTTTGCAAAACTTAGCTATTAAAAAGATATTAAGTGTTTTTAAAATAGCCCTTATAATCCCATTAGAGCTAAAAGCAGCTTTACTCTTACCAAATATTAGACTAAATCACACTAGTCGACGCTATATTCTCCGCGCCTTAAAACTTAGTAAAAAACACTTTATTAAACTTAAAGTCGAAAAGGTTATTACAAGAGTTGAAGAGGAATATGACTTAATAAGTAATTTACCTAAGTCAAATACTACTATTTTAAGCCTAATTCTTTTAATAATTCATATAATTGATCTTAATACATTAGAAGTAATAAGGCACTTTTATTTTCCCTCGTGGAAAAAAGAAGTATTATATACTATTAATATATTTAAGTTATTAAAAGAAGACGAAGCTAAGGCTCACTTATAATACTTACAAAGTATTTGTAATAACCGAAATACCTCGATTTATACAAACGGCTCTCAAACTCCCAAGGGGCGCGGAGTAGGCTACGATTTAGTTGTTTATACTTATAATTTACCTTATATTTCTTTAATACCTAGATACACTATTTTAGGTAATTTAGAAGAGGCTGAATTAGTATACAATAGCGAATTGGAAGCTATTACACAAGCCATAAAATACGCTAGTAGTACGGCAAAGGAAGGGGATAATTTTACAATCTTTTCAAATAATCAAGCGGCTCTATTAAGACTTAAAACCCCCTCAGATAACCCCGGGCAAAGCCAACAAATTAAAGCTATATTAGCATTTAAGACTATTATTAGTTTAAATGCTAGTATTACTTTAGCTTGGGTCTCAAGCTATTTTGATATAATTAGAAATGAAAAAGCAAACGAATTAGCTAAAACAGCTACTAAGTCAACTATTACTTCTAATAATACTTTCTTTGCATTTTTAAGAGTTAAGCTAAGTAGCCAAAAGAGAACTGAAATTAAAGCTAATATAGCTCAAAACCTTAATACTCAAACCCTAAAAACGTACTTAAAAAAATACACATGTAAAGTAGCTAAAAAACTACTTATACTTATTGAAATATTAAGAGAAATAACTAGCTTTTTTTATCAACTAAAAATAAGGCATAAGTATTTAAAAGCCTACCTTTATAAGCTAAGGCTAGCGTTAAATAATAAGTGTAAATGCGGTAGTATTGAAACCGCAGAACACTTATTACTTAATTGTAAATATTACAAGATAAAGCGTAAAAAACTCTACTCTAGTATAAAAAGCAATTTAGTAACTAAGACTATTAATATTCTCGTTTTATTACATACGCAAATTGAAATTAAAGAAATACTAGTATTTTTAAAAGAGACTAGTATATGTACAAGAAAATGGCACTTAGAGAGGCTAGAGAGGATAGAAGAAGAAGAAGAGTAGGCCTTTAGGCCTTAATTTGTATTATCATTTAGTTATTTCCTTTGTTATTGATTTTAATCAGTTTTCTTTGATTTTATTTCCTTATAAGTTACAAGGAGAATGTTCTCAAATGTATAGTCGCAGTCTAAATCGAACTGAATTTGTATATAATAATTAGCCACGCTAGTAGACTAGCCGTGCTACATAGTTTCTAATTAATACAGCACGTTAAAAGGAAAAAAAAAAAAAAAAAAATCAAGTTTTGATTTAAAAATAAAAAAAAGCTAAAAAGGCCCTTATTAATTTCTAAGTATAACAAAAGAGTTGTGCTTAATTCAAATGAATTATAAAACACATATATTTTAATTAATATTAATACATTTATTTAAAACAAACAACTTTAATTAAAAAGAAAATTTCTCAAAAGATTTCATTAATTTTACTTCTAATTCAAAATTACTACAAAACCAACTTTAACTAGCCTTTGAATCGCCATTAAAATAAGTCTAATTTAAACCAGCTATGAAAATCTCATTTGCAAAACTTATTTTTAATATTCTTATTTTTATTAACAAAAAGCTAAATGCTTTCTTATATGTTTTTATTAATAATTAAGATAAAACGTATATAATTTCAAAAGCCAAAGCTTTCTTAATAAAAAAAAAGCAGCGAAATTATGATCTTTTCTTTAAGTTACAATTTAAGGGCAAGATTACTACGAAAGAGCTACTCTTTAAGAAGTCTCGCCGAATTAAGTACGAAGCTCTTATGACTCGAGGAGTATTTGTTTTAATTCATAAAAGCAATTTCAAAATCAAAGGCCATTAAATCTTTAGGTTTAAAATAGTAAATAAAGTTAAAAGTAAAGAAATATTAACTTCATATGAGAAGTTAAAACTAGTAATTTAATGCTTTAATAATAAAAGGAAGCAGAAAATCTTAACTTAGTTTTTAATAATCTAAAAGTCAAGCTAGTAGTTACTTATTCTTTTGGCCGCAATCGTTACATATTCAAATTACTCTCAAAGCGAATTTGAATTAAGATTGGTAATTTGAGATATCACTTAAGCTTACGTACAAGCAATTACTAAGCTTCTACGAGGCATATTTGCATAGCTATTAAAAGAAATTGCAAACAAATTTGCTAAAGGCATTATATTTATAATTATGCTTTTATTATATAATATACTAAAGTTAAGAAACTATTAATTTAATACATATTATAAGCATTATATAAAAAAAACTACAAATGAAGACTTTTACTTATAACTTTTACTTACTAATTACAACTAAAAATAACTAAGAGTTTAAAATAATAAGAATGCAAATTAATAATACGTTGATTCTTAGGAATAATAACTTTTTGGCTTAAAAGTAATAATATATTACTAATATTGAATTTCTAATTAAGCCAATATAAGTTCTTAATGCCTTCAAACCTCTTATGTTTAATGAGTACACTATTACTAAGAACAAAAATGACTTATATATATTACAAAAGAAATAAAAAACGCGCTTAAGACTAATTAACGTTGCCAAAAATAACTATAAGAAGACTTACATAAAACAATATGCTTGTAAAGCTTATATTGCGACTATTTGTTAGCTAAAAGCCGCGTTTGATTTTTTCGTGGCAACTTAACATTAAGACCTTATGGCGAAAAAGATTAAGGCTTTTAATTTATGCATTTAATAACAAATAAACAACTCTCAAAAAAGACTACGATATACTTTAATTAATACTTATAACGCTAAGGTTTACGTCTTTGTAAATGAATTATTTGCCAATAATAAAGACCTTATTTTTAAAATTAGTCTTGTAATTGTTATTAGAACTAAAACAAAAAGGATTTAAAAAGAAGCCAAAGGCAAACTAAACGATATGAAATTTGACCTTTATAATAATATTATTTATATTAGCTTAATAAAATGCAAGAGAGTTACTAGAGCCGTGCTTGCCTCGGAATTGTATGCTATGATAATTAGTGTAAATATATTGATTTTTATAGCAATAATCGTTAATTAAGTTACCAATAAGCTGAGCATTTTTTAGCTGCCAATTGTTGTTTGTACAAACTTGCTTTCGCTGTACAAGTGCATTATTAAGCTTAGCACTACTAAGGAAAAACGTTTAATAATTAATATAATGTTAATTTACTAGTTATACAAACAACGAAAGCTTATGAAAATGTAATGAATTAATGAAAATTAAAACCCAATGAACGCTATAATAAAAAGCAACCTAAATAAGACTCTTTAATAACTAATTAATATAAATCGCTTAATAATTAAAATAAAGAATTTGGTTTAGTAATTTACTAAAAACAATTTAAATTAATAATAAAAAAGTATTAAGTTTAAAGTTCTTTTCTTATGTTTTTGTACTTTTTATTTAATACTTAAATTTTTTTTTTATATATGTTTATTTAAAAAGCAAAAGATAAAAGCACAATTAAATTTTCTTAAGAATTACCCTTTAATTTAAGACACTATTGCATTTTCTTAAGAGAGATCATATGAATTAATTAAAATGAGCTTCTCGTTTAGTAAGTCAGGTTCAGCACCTTCTTTCTTCTTCTCCGCGCCATGGTGGCGTCTCTTCGCCGCAAAAGCAAGACCATCAGCAGCTTCATTAGTAGAAGCCTTACGCTTAGCATCACCACAACGATTTAAACGATTAATAGCCACCGAAATCTTATTAAACTTAAGAACTAATTCTTATAAAATTAGACTTATTATGAAGAAGTTTTTAATACGAATTAAAAGAGTACTTACTACTTGACCTTTTGCTAATTAATGAATTTCACCTCGCAAGGCCTAAGTCTTCTTTAGCAAAGTTAGAGCCAGCGCATCCTTAGTTTTTAATGCTTTCGCCGAAGCAACTAATAAAATCGCAGCTATTTTTTTGGCGGTAGTAAAAACGGCAATGAGTTTAACGACTTTTTTACTCTCATTAGGGATAGTACAAATAGCTGCTTCCAAAGCAGCGAACTTTGAGCCAACGAACTAAGGCAACTACATACAAATTAGCTATAATACACGTACAAACCTAATCTAGTGTTGCAAATGAAATATAAAGAAAGTAAAAGTTAAGAAGATATTAATTTTCACTTACAAGGAAGCACAGCCTCTTTTGCATAGCGCAATAATTGCATTTCTTTGAATTGGAATTATCGAAGTTATACTCGTGAGATAAATTAACACTTAAAGCTTAAATACACTATATACAATACACCCGATGCGCAGCCTTAAGAGCGCTGAAAGGAGTTAAAATGAGTACTATTTAATCATTAGCTTACTATTACTACACCAAAACAGCTCCAAGTTAATTTTCTTACTTTTAGTTATTATTATTATAATTATTATTTTGTAAAACTATTAATAAAATTTTTATAAAATAAATTTAATATACTCATAGTATTAAAAAAAAGATTTTTAGTTATATATAAGTAGTTTAATAATAGTAAACACTTTAAGTAAGCGATTTCCGATTTGGCGAGACTTGCAAGCCAGCTCGCTTAGTTACTATTATTCACCAATGGCCTTGGAATATCGTTTCCCCGCACCTTTGAATCACTTACGAAATTGAACCAAAGTTCTCTTATTTGCTTGAGTAGTTAAGGATTTTGCAATTATTTGGTTTTTTATTATTTTAATGTTTTTTTATACTCTTTAATTTAATAGCTTTTTCCTTGGTATATTACGTTCTTTACTTATGCTAGTATTACTTCTTTTTTTGCGTACTTTTTACGATTGTTAGAAAAGCATGTTTTTTTAATAATAAAAAAAGTATTGCTAATATTAGTACACAAGAAACTGCTTATACTAAGGTTCTTCAAAAGTAAGCCTAAGACAATACAAACCTGTTTTAAATCTTCTTTGAAAAAGTATACATATATATATAAACTACTTTTAGCACTTCTTAAAAGAACTAGACTTTATAATTATATTATACTTTTAACTAACTATTTCACTACACTTTAATGTATTTAATATATCAAATAAGCGTTTGGTGCTTTTTTACCGGTACTGCACCAACACTTACTTAATAGTAAATTTACTTACAAAAGTAAAAAATTTATATAAAAAAGTCAAAGTTATAATTATATACTTTCGCTTATTATATATCAAATTAAGTTATATAATTAATATTACTTTTTTTATTTTTTATTACCTTATTATAATGTTCTTGTTATTCGCAAGTACTATGCGTATAAGCTCGTTGATTAGTATCAGTTATAAAGTAAAGTCATAAGATAATTTGGTTTTTTATAAAAATAAAAACATTACAAGCAATAATAAATTGTAAAATAAACTTGCTATATAAATTTAAGCACAAAGCTTTACTATTTAAGAAACTACTTTGTTTATATAAAACTTCAATTCTGCGTGCAAGCTCTACGCCAACTTGCAAAGCGCACGCGCCCGCAAGCCCGTTTAGCAGGCTAGCATATCACGTGACCATGGTCCAGTGATTTTGTCATTGTCTTGGCTTCTTTGTACAGCCAAGCAGCCGAGCCTCAGGGCCAAGACACACGTGATCCTGAATCGTGACATTTACAAGTATTATTTGCTTAATATTATTATTGTTTGCTATTTTTACGAGCCGTAGCGAGCCACTAATTTAACCTTGACCGTGGCGAAGCGAGGTCTCGTGACCCCGGAGCCTGCGGAGGGCCGTCACGAACAAGACCTTGTACTGTGATAATCAGAAATACTATCCCTTCGTTCGCTGAGACATTGCCCGCGCTAGCAGGGGGAAGCGAGCGCGGCATGCAAGAGGGGCAATGCATTATTTTATGTTCCTTTACATATTAATTCCTTAGTAAGATACTTTATGCTAATGAAATCTACTCCAATATTCTCTTTCTTTACAAAGAAGTATTGTACAAAAAATACAATCTTTATACGATTTCTTTAAAAGTTGTTGTATTAAATTTCCTAGTATCTTTTAACGTTTCTTTTTATATAAGCATTATATAC